>CM059326.1:1245248-1393533 GCA_030340685.1 Protosalanx chinensis | reverse complement strand
TGGTGGGGCTTGGCTGGTGTGTGTGTGTTCACTGTACTGGTGGGGCTTGGCTGTGTGTGTGTGTTCACTGTACTGGTGGGGCTTGGCTGTGTGTGTGTGTGTTTATGAGTGTGGGTCATAGGTTTTTGGTGTGTGTGTGTGTGTTTGGGATGGTAGGGTGTATGTGTGTGTGGACATTGATGTATTTGTGATCGTGGGCCTACAGTGTGTGTTTGGGATGGTAGGATTGTGAGTGTGTGTTGGTGTGTTTCCCAGCTCCTCCTCCAGAGCCAGAGCCCGCTCCTGAGCCCCATCGTCGGAGCAGCTCCATGAGGGTGACAGGCACCACCTACACCAGGAACAGCGTGAGAGGGCGGAGCTCCGACGACCTGGTCATTGGCACACACCTGGGAATGGGTAGCTTCCTCTACCTGGCCTTCCTCTTCATTCACCATCCTCACCACCTGATTGGTCGGAAACTGGAAGCATTTCTGATTTCATTGGATCCTTTAGTAGCTGAGGAGTTCCGCAACAACCAATCATTCTACCTGGGATTCATTCAGTCAACCATAAAATCGTACATTTTCACACAAAGATCAAGTCCAAAAAGACCTCCTCCCCTGAGTGTGCCTGAACCCTGTGCCCTTAGGGGTCCGTGCAGAGCCCATGGAGATGGGCATGAGGCTGGCCCCAGGAGAGAGGCAGTCTGGAGACGGAACATCCCTTCCTGAGACCCCCCAACAACCTCACGAACGTGAGTGAACAGCTCAGGGAACAGATATGATCGCAAAGTCACTAAGAACATCCCTTAGGAACCCAAAAGGAGCCACAACAAAACAATACTAAGCTTTTAAGCCAGTCACCAGGACATGCATTGATTGAAAGGAAAATTGTAACTAGACACACACACACAGAAAAAGCATCATGTTATGGTGTTCTTGATTCTATGGTTCTCCCCGGTTCTCTAGCTCTCGGCGGTGTACGCTGAGCTGGAGAACATGTACTCAGGGAAGAGATCCAAGTCCCTGAAGAGCCGTCCACCTCCGGCCCCAGACAGCGTTCTAGAACTGGAGTCCCTCTCGCACGCCACCTCGCCCTCCATGCACGCCAACACAGGTGGGGCTTCACACTGAAGTAGTGAGAAATATTTTAGTACTTCAGTGTGAACTAATCAGAATTGGTTTAATCCCTGGGATCTTCTCTAAAGTCCATCCATTTCTTTGACTGAAAGAAAAAGCCCAGCAGATCAGCAGTCCGGCAATAATGTATCGTTGAAGCACAACCACAGTTGTTTGGTTGATCGAAAAATTTACGGTGGTAACACGCTGTGATGTTCTGTAAGTTCCGAAACCCTGGTGTCTTCTCTCTTTCTGGGTAGGTGGTCGTAAGGTCCCACCACCCCCCTCCTCTTGGCCAGAGCCCCTCCCCAGCCCCCCTGCCCCGCCTCAGTTCTACACCCAGGGGCTGACCAGCCAGACCAGCGCTGAGTCCAACCCCTACATCAGTCTGGACAGCCCCCCTCCTTCACCCCCGGAGCCCCCGGACTACCCCCCGAGCTCACCCCACCACCGCAGCAGCAAGAGACGGTACACCTTCTCCCACCCCCCTCGCTCTGAGGACACGGACCGCTTCCTCGACGCGCTGAGCGAGCAACTGGGACAGAGGGTGGCTATCGTCGATGACTTCCTGTCCCCCGAAAATGACTTCCTGTCCCCCGAAAATGACTATGAGGAGGTAGGGTCAGCTACAAAGCAAATTAAACTATCCATCTGGATTAGCTCTGTGCTGATTCATATAGTCTGAAGGTTGTTTAGAAAATACAAATGTGTTTAGTGTTTGATAGTCATCCTTAAGAACCTTTTAGAAATGTGTTCGTTCATATACAAACATTACCATAGAGTTGCTAAGACTGTGAAGCAGCTAAAACTCCCCCCAGCCTCATTGTGAATGTGCTGTGGTGGTAATGCCAGGATGTTGTCCAGATGAACTTCCCAGACGAAGAGGATGAGGATGACGAGGTGGGCATGGACGATGAAGAGGACGGGGGTTTCCTGCCCCCGGAGCTCAGCAGTGCGAGCGACGCCCACAGCAGCAGCGGGGAGGACGCGTCCTCGCTCACCTACTCCTCGTCCTCCGAGCACATCCCCCCGCCACCCTCGACCCCGCCTCCACCGCCGCCCGTCCAGTTCAACGACCCTCCTCCTCCGCCTTCAATGCAGCAGCAGCAGCAGTCTCCCTTACAGCAGCCCGCCTCGCTCCCCTACACACCAGATCACTCTCCCATAGCACACCTCCCCTCGCAGCGCCGCCACCAGGGCCCGCCTCCGCCCCCACCCCCTCGCTCAAACCCTCCGGTGAAAAGGCAGTCGATTCACAAGGTGCTCCCTACCCGGGAAGACTTGCTGGCCCACGCCGCATTGCAGGAGCAGAAGGCTTACCAAGACCAGCGGGTGTACCAAGATCTGCAGGCGTACGAAGACCAAGCCTACCAGGAACAACAACAACAAGCCTACCAGGAACAACAACAACAAGCCTACCAGGAACAACAACAACAACAACAACAACAAGCCTACCAGGAACAACAAAAACAACAAGCCTATCAGGAACAACAACAACAACAACAACAAGCCTACCAGGAACAACAACAACAAGCTTACCAAAAGCAACAACAAGTATATCAGGAAAGACAAGCCTACAAGGAACAGAAAGCTTACCAAGAGAAGCAGCTAATATACCAGGAGCAACAAGCAATCAAAGATCAACAAGCCTACCAAGAGCAACAACAAGCCTACCAAGAGCAACAAGCCCTCAAAGAGCAACTAGCCTACCAGGAACTCCAAGCCTACCAAGAGCAGCAAATCTACCAAGGACACCAGTCGCTGCCAACCCAATCCTCTCACCAGTCAGCCCACTCGCCACACCTCCTCCAGCAGCTCCACCAATCCCTTCCCCCGCTCCCTTCTCCGGACTCCGCCCACCCCCACGCCAGCCACCCTTTGTACCAGATGCACCAAGCACAACAACTGAAACTCCAGCTACAACAGCAACAGCAAAAAAGCCAGACAAGCCTTCACCACCATCACCATAATCCTCCTTCTGCCACATCTCCTCATCACCCTGGGCAGAGTCAGTACTCCGAGGGCATCTACCAGAGTCGCCAAGGTCTCCAGCCTCCAGCCCACCACTCTTCCACCGAGCTCCTCCACCAAGTTCACCAGGGTCACCAAAGTCTCCAGCCCCAAGCTCACCACTCTTCCACCGAGCTCCTCCACCAAGTTCACCAGGGTCACCAAAGTCTCCAGCCCCAAGCTCACCACTCTTCCACCGAGCTCCTCCACCAAGTTCACCAGGGTCACCAAAGTCTCCAGCCCCAAGCTCACCACTCTTCCACCGAGCTCCTCCACCAAGTTCACCAGGGTCAGCAAAGTCTCCAGCCCCAAGCTCACCACTCTTCCACCGAGCTCCTCCACCAAGCTCACCAGATCCAGCTAGATCAACCGGCCTCTCTCCCCGCTCACATCAACCAAGAAACCCACTGTCAACCCCACCAAAGTCGGAAGAGCTTAAGGGGTCATCAGGGTCATCCGACTCCGACATCTCCTCAAGGGAGGCCCCAAGATCAGCAGATCCACCAGGCGCACCACCCTCACCAGACTCAGCCCTCTACCCAGCGCCCCCGCTCCATCCAGCATAGCCACCCCACCCCCCACATCCACCACATCCACCACATCACCCCCCAGCCCCCTCCCTCCGAGTACCACCACCAAATACAGCTGATCCACTCACCCCAGCCAGCCCACCGGCCCCAGCCCCTGCTCTCCACCTTCCAGCCCCTCCAGCCCCAGAAACCTTATCCGTCCACCCACCACGTCCACCCCTCCAACCAGGCGCGTCCTCAGTCCCAGCCCTCCCAGCACGTCCTCCAGGCCCAGGCTCAGTCCCACAGCCACTCCCAGCCCCTCACCCACTCTCTCTCTGACCCATCGGATCCCCTGGACCAGCCCCCGCCCCCTCCTCCCTTGCCCCCGCCCTGCTCCCCGCCCCCTCTGCCCCGCCCCTCCCCCCAGAATATGGACTCAAATCACATGAGTGTGAAGAGGCTGCGCTGGGAGCAGGTGGAGAAGTCCGAGGGGACGATCTGGGGGCAGGTGAGATGGGGGGGGGGGGGGGGGGGGGGGGTGGATGAAGGAAGGGGGTTAGGGTGTGGGGCAGAATACTGAGGGTAGTTTGAGAGATGCTGATAAGTTACTAGCCCTGATATCATGATGGCACATCTTTTTGGGGGGCATTAACTATATATATTTTACTGAGCCTTTGAGATGTCGATAGCTTCCTTATATATAAAATATCTCTTCCAGTTAGGGGAGGATTCAGACTATGAAAAACTGCACAACATGGTGAAGTATCTGGACCTGGAACTTCACTTTGGGACCCAAAAGAGCCCTAGTGAGTACACTTATGCCCGCTTAAGTTGCACGTGCATGCAGCCATGTGTGTGTCTGAGAATGTGTGGGTGATCTGTGTTAGCACCCCGCCCCCCCCCCCCGCCCCCCCATCAACTGTGAATACACTCCATGTCAGACCCACTGCTGTCTTTAAAAGCTTTTTGATCAGTGTTTTCTTTGACAAGTGACAGCTTAGCCTCAGGCTCTTCTCTGACCCATTTAAGTTTTCCAACTGACAGAAACTCCAAATAGTGAAAGAAATATGGTTTTTTTACACACACCACTGTTCGTCAGCTTGCCCAGCCTTTCCCGTCCCTATTCCCTCTTTCTCTTCACCCCCCTCTCCCTACCTCTTTATCTCTCTTTTTACTCTCCTTCCCTACATCTCTCCCTTCCACCCTGTCCCTCCCTCCCTCCCACCCCCTCCCTCCCTCCCTCCCACCCCCCTCCCTCCCTCCCTCTCTCTCTCTCTCTCTCTGTCCCTCCCTCCCCCTCCCCCCCCTCTCTCTCTCCCTCCCTCCCCCCCCTCTCTTTCTCCCTCCCTCCCTCCTATCCTAACTCTGTGATGTTGTGTTATCAGTTTCTCTCCCAGAACTCTCCCCTCAGTCTGAGTCATACAAGAAGAAAGATGTGGTGGAGATTCTCTCCCACAAGAAGGCCTACAATGCCTGTGAGTGTTACTGTTGAGCGCCAACAGATCCAGGCTTCATACGCCATCGCTGCCGTTAAACTCTTCATCAAGCTACACGCTTTGGCCAATCCACATGTTTTCAAACCTTCACCTATTATGAGACCTCTGCCATACAGTCCCACATCCCCGATACAATGCAAGCACGCCACGTGAAACAAGCTTGACTGATGTACCTTCGACCTTTGACCCAGCTATCCTGATTGCCCACCTGAAGCTGTCGCCGAGCGAGCTTCGGCAGATCCTGATGACCATGTCCACCGATAGGCTGGAGCCCGCCCACATCAAGCAGCTGCTGCTGTACGCCCCTGACACAGAGGAGGTCAAGCAGTACGAGCAGTACAGACAGGAGCCCAGCAAGCTGAGCGAACCAGACCAGTTTGTCCTGCAGGTACCAGGGGCTCTCTGCTGGGGGGGGGGGGGGGGGGGGGGGGGGGGGGTGAGATGAGGGGTGGATCCTGGATGTGAGCGGCCACATGTTTTTTATGGTTAGAGGGTTGTCAGGTTGTTTTGAGTGTAGGGGCCAATCCCAATTCTCTATTTTACCCCTACCCCTTCGTCTTACCCTTTCCCCTTACTTTTGTACGTTCATGTGAGGGAGTAAGACAGAGAATTGAGATTCACGCTAAGTGTCAGGGATTGGTCACTGGTTACTTTGGTAACCGTGTGTGTGTTTACGCTTTCCCGCTTTCTGCTTTTCGTCCACCACATCACAGATGTTATCTGTACCAGAGTATAAGACTCGTTTACAGAGCCTGCATTTCAAGTGCACCCTGCAGGAAAAGACCGAGGAGATGAGAGGAGGGTACGACTGCATCTACAAGGCCTCGGTGGAACTCAAGACCAGCAAAAAGCTGGCGAAGATCCTGGAGGTGACCTCCAAAAACATCCACTGAGTCATATCAAAGTTTGAATTTTTGACTTTTGTATAACCAAGCATCTAACTTCACTGTGTCTGATTCTCCTTTCAGTTTGTGCTGGCCATGGGGAACTACCTTAACAATGGACAGCCCAAAACTGGAAAAACCACCGGCTTCAAGATCAACTTCCTCACTGAAGTACAACTAACATTACATTTACATGTAGTCATTTATCAGACGCTCTTATCCAGAGCGACTTACAGCAAGTACAGGGACATTCCCCCCCGAGGCAAGTAGGGTGAAGTGCCTTGCTGAAGGACACAACGTCATGTAGCCACAGTCGGGAACTCGCAGCCTTCCGATCACTAGTCCAACACCTTAACCGCTGAGCCACGTGACTTCCCAACACTGTTGGCACCGAAACTAGGATTCTATCAGAAAGCGTACCAGATCCTGTGTGTCATCCATCTTCCCTCTTTCTCCACTGCAGCTCGGTACCACAAAAACGGTGGATGGGAAGTCAACCTTTCTGCACATCCTGGTCAAGTCACTGTGTCATCACTTCCCTGATGTTCTGGACTTTGCCAAGGACCTCACCATGGTCCCACTCGCTGCCAAGGGTAGATGGAACTTGTGTGTTTCTGCATGTGGCTGTGTTATAGATAAGATAAGAAAATCCTTTATCTTTGTGTATCTGACCAATGACCGACTGGTTTCTATCTCTCCCTCTTCCTTTTCTCTCTCTCGTCTTGCCCTCTCTCCAAAGTGAACCAAAAGACCATCACTTCCGACCTGAACGACCTCCACACCACCATCCAGGAGATCCGATCAGCCTGTCAGAAGATGCCTGCTACCCCTGACGACCGCTTTAGTGCCATCATGAGTGTATCTTTGAGGTCCCTTTGTGTGTTTGTGTTTGTGTGTGTGTTTGTGTGTGTGTGTGTGTTTGTATATGTTTGTGTGTTTGTATGTGTGTGTTTGTGTGTGTGTTTATGCATGTGTTTATGCATGTGTGTGTGTGTGTGTTATGCTGTTGACACAATACAGGAACATGCACCGTCAGCAGCACCAGTATCCACACCCTCTTGTGTTGAGACTTTGACCCCAGTTTGATCAGACCTTCCTGGAGAACAGCCACCCAGCGCTCCAGTCTCTGGAGTCCCTCCAGCAGAGAGCCATGGAGGAGTTTGCCAAGACGGCATCCTTCTTCGGAGAGGACGGCAAGACCGCCCACACAGAGTCCTTCTTTGGTATCTTCTCTGACTTCATCAGCAAGTTTGAGGTGGGTTAAGAAACTAGGACATGTGTGGCTTATGAAGCAGCATGGAGAAGCAGTCATTAATAAAGATCGTAGTTCTCAGATCATTTTCTCTGATTGAGAATGACTTCTGGATGGGGTGGAAACGTATTGATTGTGAAAACAGTGTCCAGATGACTACCTCTGAAATTATTTTTCTATAACTAGGATATAATGATTCAGACCGTTTTTTTTGGGGGGGGGGGGGTTCAGCACTTTTGTATCGTTTTCTTTTTCTTCAGATTTGTTATATTGTAATCTGAAATCCTGTAACCATGAAGTTATGTGTATCATATGGTGGTTTTACTTCATTTCTTCTTCTGCGTTTTTCTTTCAGAAGGCACTGAGTGAGCACCAGACTGCTGAGGGCCTGAAGAGCCCCAGGAGTCCCCGAATGGCCTCTCCACTGGCCTGGTAATGAGTCTGCACACACACACACACACACACATACACATATACACACACACACACACACACATGTACACACTTACATTCACGTGCACACTCCCATCTTGCTACATTCTGGTTTGGAATGTCCATCTGCAATACAGGCTGCAGTCTGAATTCAACTTCAATAGCTGTCTTTTAATAACCCATGGCTGTGAATAACATGGAGAAGAGTTAGAAGTTCAGAATTAGAATGAAAAAAAAACTCTGGAGTTTTGAATAAAGCACATTTGTAAATATACTGCCAATGAATGATGAAGAAATAGAAGTAGTATAAGCAACTGAGAAAAACTTTCGATTAATGTCATTGCAATGGACAACTGTTTTATTGTAAATATGGTATGAGGAGTTTAATAAAAAATAACAAAGTTAAGAGTCTATGCAACACCGCATTAAGATTCCGTTAATTACCATGTACCTACATAGCAATACTTACAAAACATTTGAGGTGCGTAGGGATTGCTGTAAAATTGTAATTGACTTTAGTGTTTGCAGTGTAGATTATTACAAAAGTGTATGAGGGAATGATAGGGGATGTGTGTTGGGGTAGGTAGATGTTACAGGTAGGGAGGCAGGTTGTGTTGCCACAACAATCCTCGTACCCCCTTGAAAGCCCAAACTCATCATTTCAAATTGTAACAATTTATATCACTAATTAACAGTTGTACCTACATACTAGAACCTATGTAACTATAATGTTATTACTATACATACAGATATGGGATTAATGTAACCTTAATGTAGTGTTGCTCGTATCTTTAAGATAGAAAATAAGGAAATAAGATCATACAAATGTTTAACTGTAATGTTAGATTAACACCGCCATTGGTTAACTGTGGATTTGATGTGGACTGATATGTTACCAAAATATTCTGTATTTTTTTGTAACCCACACCCACCTCGTTGAATGTACATGAAAAGTCTAAATGAAAACTTTAAACATATATTCATGATGCGCCTGTTTAAGTCATGATAAAAGTTTTTTGAGAATCGTTTACACAGATATTTTGTAAGGGTGATTGTAGAACAATTCCTAAAGCTTTGTTTTGTCCCAATTCAAACCCATTATAGTGTCTAAAGACAAGGAACAAACTTGACTCTTTTGATGAGAGCCTCTTTAATACAGAAAGGTCTATATGGGCAGTGTGCAATGTTGAAGATTACTGCAGGTTGTTTTACGGAGTTATATTTAGACATACTTTATTATTATATTATTGCAAATATTTGAATGAATTCAAAATATTTAGATTTCAGTGCATTGTTTCTCCAATATGCCAAGAACTCCATCTTAAATATCACATTTTCGATGAGCTGAAAATAAACCAATAATAACCTGGTTCGTTATTTTCATGCTAATGTTGGTCAATCTTTTACATCATGTTCAGATAAGTGATTGTATTTACAGCTTCTCCGAAATTGGTAGAACATTTATAAGACTCACAAAAATGTAATATTATTCATTTAAAGCAATAGGAATCAATGTTGTGCTGTTAAGACTTGATTCTGCTGTTCTCAGTAAGGATGTTCATCATGTTACAATACTCTTTTCTTTTTGATGGGAATCAATTTTTAGACGACACTCAGTAAATAACTTATGTTGGATAAAGACCTAAGAAATGAGGAGTCTACTGTCTCTTTTTTGTAAGAATGCTGACTATTATTGAGTGTAGTACAATTACATACAATCCTAACCCGAACACACACATATACTACAACCTTAACCCAAACAAACAAATATACTTCGACCTTAACCCTAACATACAAATATAATACTACCTAACCAGAACACACAATTATACCACCTCTATCGTTTAATTGTACTGGTTGATGACTTGACCAACAACAGGTTATTCGACCATTAACTTCGACCGTGCACATGTTGTGTCATGAGGTCATAAAACCAGGTGACAGTTTAACTGGTTATGTAGTAATATATAACGTGTGAATGGAGTTTGATCCTTTGGCGTTTTAATGTGTTTTCTGGAATGAGAGTGAAACACTGGAAGGTTCTTCATGGTGCTTGAGGTGTGAGACAGGACATGTTCTAGGGTTCAGATCAGGTGACATGACAGCAGGACAAACCATCTGGAATTAAACCTGGAGTTTCACTGTCGACCAACTAGGTGAGTGATCGATCAGATCTCACTTAATGCTCATAACTGCACTTGCTTTCAGTCCTGTCCCTGAAAGAAATATTTTATGACATATGACGCTCATTGGATTGAAAAAATAAGTATTGAATGAATGTGTTCAATGTGCAAGTGAAGAAACAAACAAAAATAAACTCAAATATACACACAGTATACAGTACTACACTTTAGTAGTGTGTATCTTGTAAGAAGTATGCTAGATAGTTCTACTCATGTACACAAATACTGACATATTTATTTAAGATGTTATGAATGCTTTGAAAACATCTGTTACCTGACAATTAGTCTAACTGTATGAAACTTCTGTTTGGATTGATTGTTGATTCACTGTAAACAATCAAGACAGTTTATCACTGTTAATATGACTCAGCACACTTATCTACATCTGATAATCAGCTAACGTAAGACAAACACTTTTACATTAGCTTGTTGTCAGATATGGATCCTCCAGTCAGATTAATTGTCAGGCAAACATATGCTAACGGTTTGCTCCAAGTAGCAGTCACATCTGACAGACATCCAGACACTAAAGCAAACATGTAATTAAGAGTGACATAATCCAACATACTGACTCAAAAACAAACCAACTTCAGGGTTTAGCTTGTCTGAAATATTGGAAGTATGATATTCTGTGGCATCAATTGAACATAACAGAATATCCTGTCCCCTGTCTCAGTGGAAGACAAACCACTTCACCACCTGACATTTTAGCGACCGTATAGACCTGATGGCTAACAGCCCGGGGACAAGCACAGCCCCCTCCCTGACCCCAACTCCGTCCACTGGAGGTCCAGGGCCCCAGTCCACCCTGGCTGAAGTGGACATTGCGGTACTGGTGGTCTACTTCCTCTTGGTGTTGGCTGTGGGCCTCTGGGTGAGTGTGCAGTTAAAACCTGCGCCGTGTTCTTCAAGTGTTTCGAAACCCAAATCCATGTTGTTTCTACTTGAGGTGATCCTGACGGATGGATCACTGTCATTTGGAAAGAATAAAGGAAATGGCATCTGGCATGAGTTGCTTGGGCTCTGCCATTTCTCAATGAAGTTGAGATGTTGGTATGTATATGTAGTTGTGTAAACCTACCAACCTGCTGTTGTCAGATCTGGTCAAACCAAAATTCGGTAGCTTTCATAGGACCTAGTCCTTCTCAAAGTGACCAAATTAAAATGGATGGTTTCCCTGTTATGAAGAGAAGAGCTTCTCTAACATGTTCTTCTTCTCCCCCCAGTCCATGTGGAGGACCAAGAGGAACACAGTGGACGGTTACTTCCTGGCAGGAAAGAGTATGTCCTGGTGGCCGGTGAGTGAAAACAGAAGAGCGACAGGAGGGGAATTCTGGGATTCAACATGTGTTTTGTTTCCTGGAGCCAAAAAACCTCTAATAATCCCCCAAAACTCACAAGATGTTGTAAATCAGAGAAGAGTATCTGGGATTCTCTCATTCAGTTATGCAAATAGAGTGAGAGCAAAGAATTGTTCTTAGTTTGTTCTGACAGTTGGTCTCTGTCCCACCATGCTGCTGTAGGTGGGCACCTCTCTGTTTGCCAGTAATGTTGGCAGCGGACACTTCATCGGCCTGGCAGGGTCAGGGGCAGCGGCTGGCATCGGGGCTGTGGCATATGAGTGGAATGTAAGACTGAGTCTTTAAATATCAAGAGGATGGAGGTTTGATTCAGAAACTTCACCCTTTGAGAAGGACTTTACAAGGGGACATTATAAGATATGAATTCATGAAATGAATGAATTATGATGTCTGTCTTTGTCGCACAGCTAAGTAGTATTAGAAATGTTGCCATGCAATAGATGTTCAGAGTTTTTCCTCAGTGACCTTTGGTCATGAACATAACTCCATATCCCAAGATGCCTCAATGTTGGTGTGTGTTATTGACAGGGCATGTTGATGGTGCTTCTGCTGGGATGGCTCTTTCTACCTATCTATATCGCCTCAGGGGTGAGGATATTATTTATATATATATATATATATATATATATATATATATATATTATATATATATAGGAATATTGGCATTTCAAGTTCTAAAATATGGCACTTTTCAAACAGTCATGTTGGTGTCAAACTTCTTTTCGCAGGTCACAACCATGCCAGAATTTTTGCAGAGGCGTTTTGGGGGGAAAAGAATACAATTATTTATCGCAGTTTTGTATTTATTCATTTACATCTTCACAAAAATATCGGTGAGTAAAATAAGAGGTGTCACATAAAATGTGAAAATGTTTGCAAACATCAGATCTGTTTCCATGACAACGCTGGTGTTGATGCACTGTGACTTGGAGCTGCTCGTGTGTGTGTGTGTGTGTGTTCCTGCAGGTAGACATGTATGCTGGAGCAGTGTTCATTCAGCAGGCACTGCAGTGGAACATCTACATTGCTGTGATAGTACTGCTCGTCATCACTGCTGTCTACACTGTAGCAGGTGACACCCAGTTCTCTCTCTCTCTCTCTCTCCCTCTCTCTCTCTCTCTCTCTCTCTCTCCCTCTCTCTCTCCCTCTCTCTCTCTCTCTCTCCCTCTCTCTCTCCCTCTCTCTCTCTCTCTCTCTCTCTCGCAGTTCAGTTCAAAAGCTTTATTGCCAAATTGAAAACTTTTTACATTGTTCTTATTGCCAAAGCATCGGCATAATTATAGAAATAGCCATCAATCTCGCTCAATGTCTTTCTCTCTTTCTTTCAATGTCTCTCTCTCTCTTTCGCTCTCTCTCTCCCTCTCTCTCTCTCTCTCTCTCTCTCGCTCTCTCTCTCTCGCTCTCTCCCTCTCTCTCTCTCTCCCTCTCTCTTTCTCTCTGTGTTGTGTCAGGTGGACTGGCTGCAGTCATCTACACAGATGCTGTCCAGACTGGCATCATGTTGATCGGAGCGCTCAGTCTCATGGGCTTCAGTGAGTCTGTGTCACACTCACACACAATCAAACTCACAAGATTTCTGCTGTTTGATTTGTTGTTTTTTATAGTTTTCCATCCGGATACAGTTCAAACCACATCATACTATGTAATCCTGTGATCAATGGAGCGTTAACAACATTTGACTTGAGTGATTGAATTCACGTTTCAGAACCAGCGGTACGTGAAGTACGTAGGTCTGATCCTTCTTTGTTTCCTCCTGGGGAGGTTTCGTGGAGGTGGGGGGGTGGAACGCCCTCCTGGAGGGGTACGCCAGTGCCATCCCCTCTGTCCGTGTCCCCAACACAACCTGCGGCCTCCCACGGGACGACGCCTTCCACCTGTTCCGAGACCCGGTGACCTCTGACCTGCCCTGGCCAGGCATCATCATCGGCATGTCCATCCCTTCCATGTGGTACTGGTGTTCTGACCAGGTCAGTGTCCCAGACACGACCACACACAGCTGGGAAGGATCAGACGATCATCAGACGTGGATCATTTAAGGCAGTGGTTCTCAACCCCGGTCCTCAGGGCCCACAGTCCTGCATGTTTTCGATGTTTTCCTGCTCCAACACACCTGATTCAAATGAATGAGTCACTATGAAGCTCAGAAGAAGCCTGATAATGACAATTCATTTGAATCAGGTGTGTTGGAAGGGGGAAACATCTAAAACATGCAGGACAGTGGGCCCTGAGGACCAGGGTTGAGAACCACTGATTTAAGGAATCAGACAAAGAATATGTGAATCTGTTTAATATTTGACAGCAGCAGTCAGCATGTAAGAATGATGATTGATTGATAATTGAGGAAAGTAGTTGTTGTTGTCAGTACCGGTATGGATATAATTGAACACCTAGAAGTCTTTGTTGAGGGTCAGAATGTGATAGCTAATCATTAGATACAAGCTAATAGTCCCATTTCCATCTTCAAGGTGATAGTGCAGCGGTCTTTGGCTTCTAAGAACCTGCTCCATGCTAAAGGAGGCTCCCTATTGGCTGCCTACCTCAAGATCCTGCCCTTCTTTATGATGCTACTTCCTGGCATGATCAGCAGAATACTCTACCCAGGTTGTCATGGGCACCAGAATCTTGACCCCCACTTGGCACACGCTCACTGGACGCAGTATACACATGAACAGTAATCGGGGTGACTTCCTCCAAAGCTATCTGACGTTAGATGTTTGTTGTTGTTGTTGTTTCCTGTCCAGATGAGGTGGCTTGTGGGGACCCAGATGTGTGTAAACAGGTGTGTGGGAACAGTGTGGGATGTTCAGACATCGCCTACGCTAAACTGGTCATGGTCCTACTGCCTTCTGGTGAGGAGGTCCTTCTCTCTCTCTCTCTCCCTCCCCCCCCCTCTCTTTCTTTCTCTTTTCTCTTTCATGACAGTTATGGAACCACATTGTGTTCTAAGGTGTTTGTGTGTGTACGTGTGTGTGTGTGTGTGTGTGTTAGGTCTGCGTGGTCTGATGATGGCGGTGATGATCGCGGCCCTCATGTCTTCCCTCACCTCCATATTCAACAGCTCCAGCACCATCTTCACCATGGACCTGTGGCGGCACCTCAGACCGCGGGCGTCCGAGTGGGAGCTCATGATCGTGGGCAGGTGGGACACACGCCACCGTGCACCTGGAAAGGCTTCACATGCAGTACTTTACACACATGTTTACAGAGTAAATACATGCGTGTCTGTGTCTGTATGCTTCTCTGTGTGTGTGTGTGTGTGTTTATCTCTGTGTGTGTGTGTGTTCGTATGCTTCTCTGTGTGTGTATGTGTGTGTTTCTCTCTCCCTCTGTGTGTGTGTGTGTGTGTTCGTATGCTTCTCTGTGTGTGTATGTGTGTGTTTCTCTCTCCCTCTGTGTGTGTGTGTGATTGCTTGTGTGTAGGAGCTTTGTGCTGGTGCTGGTGGTCATCTCAGTGGTGTGGATACCTGTGGTCCAGGCCAGCCAGGGAGGTCAGCTGTTCATCTACATCCAGTCCATCAGTACGTACCTCCAGCCTCCTGTCTCCATCGTCTTCCTCTCTGGCTGCTTCTGGAGGAGGACCAATGAAAAGGTGAGTGGGCGGAGTTAAAACCTATACCCTGTAGGGCAGGGATCACCAATCCTGGTCCTCGAGGTCCGCTGTCCTGACAGTTTTGGATGTTTCCCTGTTCCAGCACACCTGATTCTAATGAATGGGTCGTTATCAAGCTCTGTGGAA
Organism: Protosalanx chinensis; assembly: GCA_030340685.1. Taxonomy (NCBI): domain Eukaryota; kingdom Metazoa; phylum Chordata; class Actinopteri; order Osmeriformes; family Salangidae; genus Protosalanx; species Protosalanx chinensis. The sequence continues at coordinate 1,378,570 of CM059326.1, read as the reverse complement.
GCCTCATAATAACATAATTTTAATCAGGTGTGCTGGAGCAGGGAAACATCGAAAACTGTCAGGACAGCGGACCTCGAGGACCAAGATTGGTGATCCCTACTGTAGGGTGTGGACAGGAAAGAAGGAGGGTGATGAACCTATGTAATAGGGCTAGTTATACTGTATTATTATATTGATATTACAGTATATATACAGTATACCATTATTACATGTGATATAGTCATGATTATGAAGCTTGCCAACTCACATCACATATATCTCAAGCTAAAAGATGTCAATTTAAACAATAATCGATAATGTGTGGGAACAGTTTATATCTGGATAGTAAAGCATGGCACAGGATTAGTACCTGTGTGTGTACGTTTCTGTACCGCCATGTGCACCCGTGACACCCTTCCTTCCTGTGTCCACAGGGGGCGTTCTGGGCCCTGGCCCTGGGTCTGCTGGTGGGCTGCATAAGGATGGTCCTGGACTTTGTCTATCCGGTTCCTCTGTGCTTCGAAGAGGACACCAGACCTGCGGTGGTGAAGGACGTCCACTACCTGTACTTCTCCACCATGCTGTCTCTGTTCTGCGTCCTGGTGGTGGTGTGTGTCAGCCTGGCCACGGAGAAGCCCAGCCCAGAGCAGGTGAGGGAGGGCTGGGGAGAGACGCTGAGTCTGAGCCTGGGGCCATGGAGATCAGAATCAAACCAATCAGACCACAAGTACGAATATTTTGAAAAGCAGCACGTATAACTGTTTTTGTCACCTGCATTGCTGGGAATTGGGGTAGTATACAGTGGGTTTTTTTTTACCTCAGAACAGTTTGACCTATTGACCTGTAAGCTTGATGGGTGCAGAAGCGGAGAAGAGACAGGGCAGATTGTGGTGTAGATGGATCCTGTCTTGTTGTGTGACTGATCGTGCATGTGGCTTTGTCAAACAGATCAGTCGCCTTACCTGGTTCAGCAGGTTTGACCCTGTGGAGGAGCCGGAGGTGGTCGTAGAGGGGAAGAGCTCAGAGGAGAGGAGCAGAGCTCCAGAGGGGGGGAGCAGAGCTCCAGAGGGGGGGAGCAGAGCTCCAGAGGGGGGGAGCAGAGCTCCAGAGGGGGGGAGCAGAGCTCCAGAGGGGGGGAGCAGAGCTCCAGAGGAGGGGGATATGGACCGAGAGGAGGCCACCGGGGTGGAGGAGGAGGAGAAGAAGGAACACGTGGTGAACCATGAAAGGAAAGGTGAGTTCATTGTGATGATTCTGTCTGTAACAGAAGCAGGGTTGTTTTACTGTTGATCAATTCACAAATGTCACATGTGCACCTCATGTGCATACCAACATTGGCACACTGGCACATCACTTCCCCCTCTCCTCAAAGACTCTGCAGCCAGTGGGAGGAGCCAGTCCAGGATGATGACGGCGCTCTATTGGCTGTGTGGGATGGAGCGTCAGACGGAGAGCGCCCGGCAAGCCCCGCCCCCACCCAAGGCTACCGCGTCTTCTCTGGAGGAGGAGCCGTGCTTTCGCAACGTGGTCAACGCCAATCTTATCATCTGTCTCTCTGTGGCGGTCTTCATCATCAGCTACTGGGCCTAACGGGATGCTCTGACCAGCCAATGGCAGTCAAGACGTGACAATCCTCTTGGAGTCTGCATGATACGGATGGCTGTTGTGGATTGTACTAGTGGACTGTGGATTGATTGACACATTCTGTGATTTGTTATAAAATACCTTGATACTTAGGGAGATCCATCAAATGGCTTCTTTGAAAAGCATCTTTGTCCCAGGTTCTTTGTCGTGTTATTTATTAGGAAACGTATACTTCCGATTGTCTTACTGTAGCGATATGGACAGCATTTGTAAAGGTAATGACATGCAAAAGGATATTTAGAGTATCATGTCGACTCATAAAACATTGTAGTTTGAGGCTGTATCCTGTGATAAGTTGCTTGACACTATGTTATCAAACATCAAAGTAATATGTGTTACAGTATAACAAGTGGCCCTGTCCATGGTGGTGACGGGAGGGGGAGAGGGCCTACCCTCCTGTGTCCCAGGTAAGGGGGAGGGGTTTAGCATTTTTTAATTCCCGGAAGACAGAAAAACGAGGGGAGAAAAAAAGTCAGTAGTGTTTGGTGTGAGTGGAAAGGACTTGGACACCTAGGCTACCCGTAGTCCCATTAATGTTTTTTGTTCCACACTGCAGAATATTCACGTATTTATTTTGTCGTACGAGACGATGTACTTTAATAATTGATCCATCTCATCGATCATACACACCGCGAGTGTGTTTGTCGCCGATGAAACAGCGGCTTGAGCTGCTCTGAAGACCCGGGATGGGAGTCTACCTGGCGGGGGGTGAGTGACCCTGATCTACCTTACCCGGTTTCCACAGTTTTGGGGTCATCGCTGGTCAGGCAATTAACATTTCCACCTTAAGACAACGATGACGATAATACAGGAACATATACCCCTGATACAATGACACTTTTATGAAGAATAACATTTTATTATTTGTTCTACTGGGAGTATTAATACCAAAACAAATTTCCTTTAATATGAACAATGCAAAGGTAAGCACCCACATTATATAACCTTTGATGCTGAAGTCCTGGAGAGGACAGCCAGGTGTATCAAAAGTGTAGTCCAGACAAAAGCTGCTCACAACTGATTTTAAAAAGCTAAAATAAAATATAATAAAGGGAAAAATAACGAAAAGAAAGTCAAATATTTGGGCAATTGTGTCTCTTTGGTATTTAGCTTTTAAATCACGATCACGTTCTCAGATAAGTCAATTAACAATCCATATATCCAAAAGATTAAATCGTTTCTGAAATTAAAATATAAACATATTTTCCCTTTTTCGAATAATGTTATCCTTTGGGTTTTTGCTCCTTTGGATTGATAAATTGTCTGTTGTGAAATTAAACTAAAAGATCTGTCCTACCCCGTTCTCATAAAGTTCTAATATAATAAATTGAGGTAACATTGGTTTAAATACAGAACAAAAAGCAACACAACAGTGTATGTTGGGAGTGGATAAGGCACAGATTCAGGGTGAATGCAGTTTTATAGGTCTTAGTGAACTTTTATATCCAACTGAAGAGCAGCAGAATCACATTATAATTTTTGCATATTGCATATTGATGGGTGGTCATTGGTCTTGAAGGTGCAATAGGTACGATTATTTTAAACATAATTAGATGTGTTTAAACATGATGTGGACGCTGATGTTTCCCACAGGAGTTGTTGCGCAACAGCTCAGCACCACTGGAATGTCAATTTCTTTCATTATAGAGCAACCTGCCACTTCTGAGCCAATCATGTTCCAGTCACCTCCAGGGAGGCGGGACTTTCTCTGTGGCTCCTCTTGGCTCATACTCCTGTCAATCAAACTAAAGCTACCTGCTCCTTGATATTTTATCTCAACGTGTGTGCGAGCACATCAGCGATGCCCCAGTTATAAAAAGCACCTAAAGAAGGTTAAAGGATTATTTGGCCCATATCAACTATACACCAATTACAACAATAACAATCGGGAGATAGTGTGAAGACACAATAAAAAAAAACATCCCTGCCAATGAGAAACAATCCTAACTCATACACCTCCCATATACCGTAGAAAAAAACGAGCTCTCATTTCATTCGAACTTGACTGCTTTCACATGGAACGACATATAGTGATGGACCTGGAGCGCTGTGATGGAATGAGATGGAAGCTAATCTAGACAGCAGCAGTTCATGAGTTTACAGCCCAGTCCCAGTAGACAGCTACATACCTGTTTGGTATCAAGCTACATGGCTTGATTTTGATTCAGGTTCAAGTCACTGTCAAGGCTTGGGAAGGGGAACAGTCCAAACTTGACATTTTTCAATTAAAGAGAAGAATATTATGAGCTAGTATGGCCAGTGGTCATGTTTGGTATTTGGGTTCTGGGCCAGTGTACAAAAGTGATAAAGAGTTGCCAACTCTCACGCATTTGATTGGTTCCACAGCGTGTGTAACAAATCAAATGCCTGTATCTCACTCAGCCAATGCAAGAGAGTTGGTGTTGGTCCAAAGGAGTTTTGGTTTGATCCAGTATGTCGCTGTTTGCAGCACCGGACTGCTCAGAGGTCATCCTGTACCTGAAGGCTAAAAGCTATTTGCTAAATGCATCATGAGTATATCGGCCAATCAGGTGAAGGAGAAATACTTTTCAGTTGCGGTGGCTCCTCCCTTCTCATAGGCTAGTGCTTTCAGAGGGGATGTCAGGCTGTGTGGGCAGGGCCAAGTAGGGGGTGGGATCCTGACCAGCAGAGCCCTCCCCCTTTTTGTCCACGGCAATCTCCGGAACAAAGGCTCGACCAATCGGTTTCAGGGACAATTCTCCATCTACAACAATTGAGACATGAAAGTAACCACATTTCTTCAAGTCTATATTCACACAACTGACACCTTTGACTCAAGACAATGCAAGCAAGAAAAACACATCAAGGATATCTACAATTTCAATTTGGAATTGTTACTAAAATTGTTACTAAAATTGTACAAAATGTTACAACGAATGTTCCTTAATGACAACTGTTATCAGTTGTGGGTTTAAGGCGATCCTTGGTGTGTTCTGAAGAATACATGTCCATGTATACCACATCCTGAACCACCCTTCAGGAAGATAAACCAGGAAGTCAAAGAGTGTCGGAATATCCCATTGGTTGAACTTATCTAGCTTATCTTGGTTAGCTTATCTAGGTAGTTACCAGGTTCAACCAAGGCCAAGTCAAGTGTAGAGTGTTAGTTAACATGCATTGTTAAGAAGCTGGGTTAGTTTAACAGCCAACATCATGCATAAAAGCATGTATGTGGTCACTCATACACACAGCCAAACACACACACACACACACACACACATATGCAACACTAAAATTGTTAATTTGGAAGCAAGGGGCAGCATCAGCCAATCATATCCTTACCATGACCTGCCTCTTAATGCCAGCTCACAGGCAGGGAGCGTCAGACATCTGCAATATTTTAATAATTCCCATCATGCATTAAATCACCACAATCACAGCCTGTGCATGAGGCACTAGGAGTCAGTGACACGAGCAGAGGGAATCATGCCTAAAGAAAACAATCCTCTGAAGAAATCAGTGGAAATCACGTGCTTCTGAATCGTCAGAAAGCATTGTCAGGACATGATTTCAATAGTAATCTCTGCATGTTCTCACTTCTGTGAACCACTGATCATGTTTGTCATGTGTTCTAAACACACACGGATCGGAAAAGACACTGAAATTACCTGTGATGATCTTGGAGGCGGAGCTACAGATCCCGTTGTCGTCTCCGCCCAGGGGTTGAGGGGGAGGCGGCATGCTGGGCCGGGGGCGGGGCTTAGGGGCAGGTCTAGCGGGTCGGGGGAGGGAGCCCGACTGAAAAGGGGAGGCAGAGTTGGTGGGGGGGCCGTCCTGTGTGGGCGTGCCTGGAGGGGTGGGGGTTCTGGGAGGAGAGGGGTCAGGATCCCCCTGGGGTTGGGGAGGTTGGGGGGGTGGGTGGCTGGGGGCATGAATGTGACTGTCTTTGCCGGACTGGCGTCGGGGTGTAATGGAGGGAAAGGGGCTGTTGGTGGCTGGGCTGGGGGAGGATCTGGGCTGAGGCTGCGGGGGGGCTGGACACTGGCTGCTGGACTGAGCTATGAAGGGGGCCTGTCGGGGGGGTGCAGGGGCCTGCTTCTTAGTACCTAGAGAGCAGTCAAAAGAAAACGCTGTTTAATCCCCCCACACTTTCATGGAGTATTGATGGCTTGGGCTGGTGGATACCAGGGTTCTGTATTACCAATCAATTAGGCATTAACGAGGTAACTTCAGGTTCGACCCCATACAGAAAGCCCTGAGTTAAACCTGAAGTTACCTCGTTAACAGCCCATCTTGATTGGTAGTACAGGCCCCAGGAGTGGGTGTTTTCTCACCTCGGCGCACCATGTGAGGGCTGGGCCCCCGGGACCCGCTTTGGGACTGGGGGGTCCCCACCGTGAGCTGGGCTGAACCATTCCGCTGTTGAGGGGGGGTGGATGCAGGGTCACGGGCTGGACTGTCAAGATAGGAATACAGAGCAACGAGCTGTCAATCAAACGTGTGATGTCACTTCCATCTGACGCGCGACATGCTTTGTCTGAATCAATGAGGAGAGATTGCTGGCAAGACATGCTGATCGTTTTTTGTTTATATGAGGTTAGTCACTTTCTCAGCAATCATGGTGGAGGATGATTAACAGATTTGATATTTGGAGTACATGTGAGTGGAGGTTGCATTGCTCATTACGGCACACACTGTAGAATATGTAAAAACAAACAAAATCATAACAACAACAACAACAAACGTAACACGAGGAAGTCATTTGCCATGAAATAGATCAAAGGAAACGCATTCGTTGATTTCAGCAGTGAGAGATAGTCATGTGACCATCTCCATGGGGATGTTGGCGTTAGACAGGATTGATAGTTGAACGCAGAGAAGGATAGGCAGGCAGGCAGACAGGCAGGCAGACAAGCTGATCTGTGACATCCAGGCAGGACAACAACATCCAGACGGCATTAAGCAGAAGGAGCCCAGGGTCCTGAGCTACAACACCATACAGCACAACTCACCTCAGGGAGGGAGTGATATAACAACTGATCGATTGAGAGATTTGAACATGTCTTTATTGCGTCACACACAAATGAACAAAACACACACACTGAAAGGGAGACTGTAAACTTGGGTCATTAGTGAGGGGGAAGGGAGGGAAAGAACAGCTCCTTGATTTCTGATTGGCAGGAAGGACGTTGGGGCGAAGGAGGGGGTCTGCTCACTCCTTACCTGCTCTCCTCAGAGCTGAAAAACACAGGCTGACCCAGGACTACCTGGCCTTCACCCTGACCTCCACCCCCACCACCCAGGCCAGGCTGGCCAGGCTCAGAACCCCCAAACAGGGCCTGGGTCTGGGGCTCGGACTGGGTGAGGCCTCCGACCTCCATGGGGGGCAGGGAGGGCTGGAAGACAGGTGACGTGGGCTGCTGCTGTTTTCTATTATGGGTGCCGGATCTACGAAGGGGGTGATCCGGCTGTTTGTTAACAGGGCTATGAAGGAGGGGGAGAGGGGGCAAGAGTGAGGACACACACACACACACCACTATCACCTTCAGAGAGCGAGAGAGAGAAAAGAGAGATACATCCTCCCCCATTTAAAAGACCAGAAAAGGACATACACCCAAAGTACCGCATAAGTGACATTTTTTTATCTTGTCCAGAGCACAGAGAGAAAACCCACACAAAAAGCACAGCCAGAAAACTATCATCTAAACTTTAATAGACACGAAAGAAATTACAGAAGACAAGTTTGAACTGATATCCCAGCAAATGCCTAGAGAAAGTGTAATAGTTCATCAATTCAACAACATCTTTAGGTACCAATTTCCTTTTAGGATATTCATCTTAACAATGCAGTACTGTAGAGTAAACAAAGAACCCCCACCACACCGAAAAAATCCCTTTTTAACACGACAAAATGTTTTCCCTTTTGTAACGAAACAAAGTGCACAGGGTTAGAGCGTTAAAGGCACAGCTTAAGGGGAAAGCTTAGGGGCGTGGCCCTGTGGCAGTCCCTCCGTGATTGGCCTATCGGTGACGGTGATGGACTCGTCAGCTACGACATAAAGAGCCTGGACAGCGACGCCCCGTCCCTCCTGCCTGCTGAGAGAACGGGTCAGGAGCGGGGGGCGGAGCTGGAGCTGGGGGGGGAGGCTGAGGCTGGGGCTGAGGCTGAGGCTGGTGTTGAGGCGGGACAGGTACCTGTCTTTGCGGAGGCTCTCGCCCTCCGACCCCTGGCTCCCCGGGCGTCTCCTGTCGAAGGAGCCTGGCTCAGAATCCGGGACGGGCGTGTGGGTTGGCATGGCAAACATACCTGACACGTTGAAATCCACCTCTGAGGAGGGTAGAAGGGTGGTGGGGAGGGGGAAAGGGGTGTAAGATAAAAGTGGTCATTTAGGCAGACTGATGCAACGAACACAAGGAAGCTGCTACTCTATGGTGTCAATTCTGCCCAAAAAGTGATCATCCGTTCTTTTGTGAGGAGCCGTAGGTGTGAAGGGTAGAAGTGGAACGGAGGCGTGGCTAGGAAACGTGCGTTCTCACCATCAGGGAAGAACCAATCAGCATGCTGGATGATGGGTTCTATGATGGCTACCACATGGACAGATGTAGCAGCAGCCATCTCTGCCAGCGTTCTGATTGGTGGGGAGAAACGCACACAGAGAGCAATGAGAAACACACAAAACAAACACTAAGCCTGAGTTAAACTTAGCCTAAACCTGAGTTCAACTGAGCCTAAGCCTGAGTTTAGTTATCTCTGAAAGTTGACGATTTTACATTGAAGCAGGATTTGATTGCAATCTACCAAGGGATGCATTGATGGCCTTCCTGTCAATGACCCTGATGTATGTGTGTGTGTGGGGTCCAGATGTGTGTGTGTGTGGGTGGTCCAGGTGTGTGTGTTCCTCACCCCTCATTCTTGGTCCACAGCAGGTTTGGACCCAGCACTATGGCGATGTTGCTAGGAGACATCTTGTTCGCCTCACTATCCTGAGCCAGCTTGGCCAGAAACTTCACCAAGTACCTGCCAGGAAGCACACGCACACACACACACACACCAAGCGCACACACATCCAACCACCTTGTAAACCAGTGAGCAGTAATGATGAGTGGATGTGAGTAGTAATGGAATAGAAGACTCACCTGAGATTGTTTTTGTGGTTTTTTGGCATCGAGTCACAAGTTACCCACAGAGCCTGGAGCCTCTTATCTGGATCTGACACACTGCAGAACACACACACACACACACACCACAACACCTGCTGTCAGCACATATACCAGGACCCCCAAGCAACAAATCCTGTATCACACCACATTCCAGTCATGTAAACAGCAAACAGCTTTAAGGTTGTTTATGACAAACACACTGTACTGCATGTGCTGTGTGTAAGGAAAGGTAACCTGTGTGTGTGTGTGTGTGTGTGTGCGTGTGTGCGTACACTAGTGGAGTGTGTTCTTACTTGGAGGCTTGAATCCACTCATCATACAGTTGAAAGGTCATGAGAGGTTCAGGTAGTTCCCTGAGGTAGGACTTCAAGGCTCCTGAAAACAGAAAGCAACAGACATCTCACTCTCAACTCTCTGGGTCAACAATGGCGACCTTCCAGTTCCACAAATGCTTGAAGCTTATTTGTTACGTTCTTGTTAGAATTGTTCCAAACATAATACTTTTAAACCGTATGTCTCCCAGCCATATGTACATCTCTCTGCGAAAGTATATGTGAGGAACTCAGAGCTGTCAACTCTCACACATTTGATTGGTTTCACAGTGTGTATAACCAATCAAATGTGTTTATATAACAGCCAATGCGTGAGAGTTGGCAGGTCTGGGAAATCCATCCAATGATTAACCCCCGTGGTAAACATGGTGTGTTTCATGAGGGTCGTACCAGCTACGGCATGTGGGTCGGAGTAGAACTCCTCCAGCTGTGAGGTGGAACAGTCCAGCGCTGCCTTCAGCTTCTTCAGCTTGGAAGCCCCCGCTGCGATTCTGAACAGGCCCTGTACAAACATCCATATGAAACCCTCTTTATTTAAAGGGGAAGCTTTTGTCTAGTTTCAATTCTATTATTAGACACAGAGTGTCTGACTTTCTGAGCAAGAAGAGAAAAAGAGAAGTAGAGATGAAAATGTGTGCTTTCCCACTGAATGACTGACAGGCTAATACTAACAGCAGTTCTACATTTAGTAATTGTCTATGTCCTTGAGGTGGAACCATAGTAGAACATAGGACAAATTAAACAGTTCCAACTCCCACCATAAAACATTTACTGAATGATAGTCCTAAGTAGATGTAGAGTAAGGTCTGTTATTATTTAACAGTGCCAAGACTAATAGCTAACAGACAAAAATGTGGTTCTCTGTCCAAAGTTAGAGGTAGTTTTCAGCCAAATTTGAGGCTGAACTACTACAAATCGCCCACAAGTGGTTTTAGGATTTTCCACTGCATCACAGAACCAGTTGGAATGTTGATATAACCGGCAAACAGACAAGCTGAGCACTGCTGGTCCTGTTCAAACAAACATTCATATCAGTCTAAACCAAGTCCTTTTTTTGGCCCAAGTTTTTCTGCAGTAAAAAACGTTTTTCTGCAGCTGACCCTGTCACTTCCTGTCACCCTGACCTCTGACCCCAGATGGTGCTCACCTCCTCCTTCATGCCTGTCTCCAGCAGCATCATGACGCAGGCCTCGATGGGCAGGGCGATCTCACGGTTGCTCCTCTTCAGGTGCTCCTCCAGAGCTGTGCCAAAAGCTGGCTTCTCCATCCACGAGTCTAGACACAAAATGGCTGTCAGAGGATGCCAGTTTCCTCAAAATTAATGTAGTTTGAGGGAAACTGATGGTTATGGTGGCTCATTGCTTTGAACCTTGCTGTGCCTGTATGGTGGGCAGGACTGCCTCAAGAGCTGAGAGGGATCTTCTGTGGTAGTCTGCCTGGGCCTCTAACAACTGATCAAGACACACAAACACACATTTAAATAAATTCTGTAACTTAAGTTTCTGGTCACCTGAGCCAGATTTGAACATGGATGCTGCTGTACCGTGACATAGTATCGTGCGTAGTCCCCTTCTTTAGAGGAGAAGTTGTACATGTCAGCAGACAGCTGGTCCTGAGCAGGGAACACAGTAGAACAAGTAGAACATTTTTTTAAACTTTCAAAACAACATTTCAGTTCCCCTCTTAACCTTTAAAAAAAAATCCCCATCTTTATTAGTAACCACCACAAGATGGAATACCCCTTATCCTCCTCTAAAATATTAAGATAGCCATAGTTATTAGATGGCTAGTTGACCCAAAGTCAAGCATCCTTGTGTTTCGTCTTATATCTCTTGTTTGTCCACACGTGTCCTGAACTTCCCAACATATGCTGAAATCTAGATGTGTGAGTTACTGTATATTCAATCCCCCTTTGAGGATATGTAACTTCAGTTGCTCGTCCCATCGAACCGGATAAGTGTTGACATCATGCTGTAATGTTAGTCACGCTACCTCAAAAGAATCAATCTCTAAAATCAATCTAATCATGTATTTAGTGTCTTTACACTACAGGTCTCCAAGAGGTTACAGTTTGATTTACTACATTGCTGAAATACTTCATACTTACAAATAAACGGTCTATTTAATCTATATTTGAAACCTGTTAAGTACCTTGCAGATTTCCACTTTGTTCAGAGCCTCGTCCATCTCGTCCTTGAGGGAGTCAGCCTTGGCTGCCATCGCCTGAGTGTTGCCAGCGTTGATGACAGACTTGGTAGCCTGAAGCCACCTGAGGCAAACACAAGTTAGGTTTGTTATTTCTCTGCTGAGTGGACCAAATCTTTCCTGCTTCAACAGACGCCTCATGCTTTTTCGGATTGTACTTGTGCTCTGCAGAAGCCTGCTCATGACTATTCATTTGAATCGGGTGTTTTGAAGCAGGGAAACATCTAAAACATGCAGGAAAGGTGTTTCCTTAGGCTGCAGGTGTGTCTCCCCCAGATGTGACGCTCTACCTGGCTCTGGCAGAGTCGTAGTCCAGAACCAGCTTGGCTAGTTGCTTCCTCTGTTTCAGAATGTTTGGAATGTCCACCTAGGAGAGTAAAAAAATATATATCACAACACATGTACACAAAGTGTGTGTTTGTGTTTTTGAGGCTTTGTGTGTGTGTGTGTGCTAGTCAGCGCCCACCTCTGCTAGCAGGTTGAGAGGGTCGAGGATGTCTCTGACTATTTGGACCTCGTGCTGCATCAGTTCAGAAGCCAGCTTGCTCTCTGCCTCCCCACACACACCAATCATCTTCCTGCACGCACGCACACACACACACGCACACACACACACACACACACACAGAGAAAGAGGGAGGGATAAAACAAAGTTATCTCCAATATGCCTGGAGAGAAAACAGCCCAGACACAAGTGCTGTAGACTGGGGGAGTCAGGTGGCTCAGTGGTTAGGTTGTTGCGTTAACTATCGGAAGGTCATGAGTTTGATTCCCTGCTAAGACAACTTGATGTCGTGTCCTTGGGCAAGACACCTGACTTCCCTCTGGGAGAATGTCCCTTACATGCTGTAAATCGTTCTGGATAAGAGCGTCTGCTAAATGACTCAATGTGAATGTAGACTGGGATGGGATACAGGTTGATATGCGTTTCCATTGGTGGTTAAAAACCTCTATGACATCACTCTCCAAACTCACCCAATCAGAGTCTCTTCTCCCAGCTGAGCTCCACCATCTTCCATGGCTTGGGACAGGGCCGTCAGAGGCAGCTTCTTCTGCAGCGAGGTAAACAGAGAGCATGCTGGGAAATGGAGTTGACCACGATCCTAATTGTCACTATATGTCTTTGCGTACGTGTTTGTGATTAGTTTAGCTTGGTATGTGTTAAGCACCCTTAGTTATATAGTCTGAGGGGATTTGAGGAGGAAACGTATCATGGAAATTGGTCAATCTGGAATAAAGTCATTGCTTATAATGTAACAATCATCAAGAGGGTGCATGAGATAGGGGAAGAATTTCAAAGCCAGGATACTGACAGAGGAATTTCCTTTGAGTCTTCCCAGTTATGTTCTAAATCTGGGCTGGGTCTGCTCTGCTCTTCAAACAGATCAGACTGATAGAGAGGAAACTGGCAAGCTGCAGCAGTTTTCTCCAAGCGTGGAGAAGAGGGAGCTACTGTGTGTACGATAGCTCTGAACCTCACTTAAACGATAACAGGACACGCTGACCTGTAGGGGGGGGGTAGCCATGATGAGGGACTGAATGGAGGGAGAGAGGGAGGGGGAGGGAGGGAGGGATAAGGGCAGGGTGAGCTATGGAGGAGAGGGAGGGAGTGAGTGAGCGAAAGGTATGGCGGAGAGACAGAGAGAGAGAGAAGGTTAGATATGGAGGAGTGAGAGAGAGATAGGGATGTACTGGAGGAGAGAGAGAGAGAGGATTAGATATGGAGGAGTGAGAGAGAGAGAGAGAGGATTAGATATGGAGGAGTGAGAGAGAGAGAGAGAGAGAGAGATAGGGATGTACTGGAGGAGAGAGAGAGAGTTCCTTACATGTTTCTTGTCTGTGTCAGTGCCCATGTGCCCCTGCAGGCAGGACGCCAGCCTCTTGTGTGCGTTGTGAGACACGACACGAACCAACTCCATCCTCCTTTCGATCTGCAAACACACACACACACACACACACACACACACACAACGTAAGTGTGGGCTTACTAGACTCGGACTACATCCATGTGGGGAAAACAGATTAACGGGGGAAAAGATACTTTTTTGTTGAACCGAAACAAAGCGGAAGTCATTTGATGACACAGATGTTACACTTCCAACAGTTTGTTCTGGCTCAAACCTTCCACACAGGCCTTCTTATCTACACATGATATATGAGGGAGGTCTGTTTTCATTTCCCTTGTTTCAGTCAGGACAGGAGTGGAACACACGCTGGGCGCTAACACAGCCCTGACAGCCAGATGGAGCGTGTGTGTGTGTATGTTAATGTGTGTGTGGGGAGGAGTGTGGAGGGTAGGGTAGAACCAGGCGTTATCAATCAGCTGAGGTCCAGAACTTCCCCCATGTAACTCCACAGCACCTTCTGATGATATGACGAATATATGAGAACAAGTATAGTGTAGTGTTGGAGCGGTGCTATGCCTGCCGACTAAATCTAACTGAAATGCAAAAAACTCTTTGTGAACAGGGTTTGTGTTCTGCCATTTTGGTTATAACGCCGGGTCATATTCTGGGCCACGCTGAAAACGAAGAGTGACGTTGGCGTTAAAGTGCTAACTTCCTGTTTTACAGTACCACCCCACTGTCTCTAGGGCTGTGTCCCTAGCAACATCCCAGCCTTCCTTCCTTTTCTCTCTGCATCTGACTCTTTCCTCTCTTTATTGCTACCTCTCACTCTCTCCATCTCTCTCTCTCTCTCTCTCTCTTTTTCTCACGCCAGGGCTGGTGGAGAGACAGAGAGAGAGAGAGAGAGAGAGAGGGAGGGAGAGAGTAGGAGATGGGAGAGGGACAAAGAGAAAGAGAGCAGGAGAGGGGGAAGAGAGAGACAGAGCAGGAGATGAGGGAGAGAGAGAGAGGTGTGTGACCACAAAAACAGCAACAGACAGGCAAAAACAAGCACTTGCTCAGCACTCAGCGACAGGAAGAGGGGGCTGGGGGGGCGTGGCCTGATCCAAACTGGCTCCACACACACACCACCCACAAAATACACACGCCATACACACAATACACACACTCACACACTATACCCTCCGCTGCTCCTTCTCTGGCTCAGTTCACAGCTGCTTCTCCCCAGACCTGCCCACTGACCGTGGGGAGAACAAGCCAGCTAACAGGGGGGGTCATGGAGAGTTAGAAGTCATAACAACAGGCACATCATTTTTGCCGCCCTCTCCATTCGATGAGATGTTTTACGGCCTATCTTTTTTCCAGACAGACCGGTAGCCAGCAACAACAGGGAACTGTTGACCCCCTGACCAGAAACAAAAGACAATGTGGAATGTCCTGCGTCTGAGGCTGCAGATCCAGCTCTGTCATTGGCTGCCTGCTTGACTGGATGACTCACTAAATTAAAGACTGACTGGCTGATTCACTGACGGGCTGACTAAATAACTTGCTTGTATCAAGTTGTGGAAGAGTCAGTCAGTCAGTCAACGTCAGTCAGTCAGGCAGCCGGTAAGGGCCGCATCTTCTGTTAGAGAGAGACATGTTGAAACAAGTACTGCAGCGGAAAGACCAGCAGGAAAACTAGTGTCACCTTACTTTAAGCTAAAGTGCTAGAAGAGGGAGGGAGGGGAGGGGAGGGGAGGGAAATAAAGGGAGAGAGAGATTTGTTGCTCACTTTCCGGGAGGAGAATTGGCCAAGTAAACACAATGGACAGAGTGATGAGCAGAGTTGGGTTGTGGGATGTGTGGAAATAAAACGTAAACAGGCACATCTGTAATTACTTACGACGACAGTAAAGAGCCATTATCATACAAGACAACGCGCTATGTATCGCTTGAATGCACGCTGAAATAATAGGTCTTGTGTTTAGAGAGAAAATCTGTCTGCCATATGCAGTTTCTCTTGTTGACAGTGCTGGACTATTTTAAGATGAGATAATCCTTTATTTGTCCCACAGAGCGGAAATTGCAGTCGAAATGTTCCCACAGGTAGGAATATCTGTTGATCATCCTCCTCATCCTCCCACCATCCTTCCTGTATGTCTACTGCAACAGTTTCTGTGTGTGTGTGCTTGTGTGTAGGTATACAGCCTTACATTTACATTTATTCATTTAGCAGACGCTTTTATCCAAAGCGACTTACAGTAAGTACAGGGACAAGGCAAGTAGGGTGAAGTGCCTTGCCCAAGGACACAACATCATACAGCGGGGGGTCGATCTCACAACCTTACGATCATGAGGCCAACGCCTTAACCCGTTGAGCCATCTGACCCCCCTAGCCTTACAGTAGGTATACAAGTGCCTGCCTCCCTTCATACATCCACATGTCTCAGTGTCAAAGCACACTAAGATAGATCTGAGTTCCTTATCCTCCAGATGAGCTGAACTGTGGCCTACATCATCACTGAGACATCAGTGTGGAGGATGAGTCTGCCAGGCCTGATATCCAAACAGCTATTACTCCATCCAGCAGGAATGGGAAGTAGGAATGTCCTAGCACAGCACAAAGCCTTTTTCTCCGCAGAGGCAAAGTTCAACAGAGACACCCATCAACAGACACCCATAGAGTGGGACTCTATCATGCATTCCCCAGAGGGGCTGGGTCAGGGCAGGGGAAATCATCGTTCAGGTCTAGAACCCTGGCTGAACGATTATTTAGTTTTCGAGAATATGAGAATATTGTACAGTATTACTGTGTATTGTTATCATAACAATTAAGTTACATAAATATTTGATTACATGCAATATTCCATCTGGTTTTTTAATAACCTGTTCATGTGTGCAAGGTGAGGCTTTGAGTTCATAGTACAGCTTGAAGTGTCATAAAAGTGTGACTCATATCTCAAACTCATCTGTCCATTCTTTCCATCTCTGATCATACGTCCACTAGCCAGGAGTCAGGTGGCTGAGCGGTTAGGGAGTCAGGCTAGTAATCAGAAGGTTCCTGGTTCCAACCCTGGCAACATGATGTTGTGTCCTTAGGCAAGGCATTTCACCCTCCTTTCCTCAGGGGAATGTCTCTCTACTTGCTGTA
Source organism: Protosalanx chinensis (assembly GCA_030340685.1). Classification (NCBI taxonomy): domain Eukaryota; kingdom Metazoa; phylum Chordata; class Actinopteri; order Osmeriformes; family Salangidae; genus Protosalanx; species Protosalanx chinensis. Next base: position 1,362,308 of record CM059326.1, on the reverse strand, counting down.
AGTCGCTCTGGATAAGAGCATCTGCTAAATCAAGGGTCCCCCAACCCTGGTCCTCAGGGCCCACTGTCCTGCATGTTTTTGATATTTGCCTGCTTCAACACACCTCATTCAAATGAATGGGTCGTTATCTAGCCCTGAAGCATCCCGGTAAAATGTATTAGAATGAAGGGGTGTGGGAAGGGGGAAGCATCTCAAACATGCCGGACCAGGGTTGGGGACCACTGTGTGTAAACCAGGGTTCTCCTTCAGCTGGTCCACTCCCTGCATCCATGCGTTCAAGAGCACCAAGCTGCCAAGGTCCTGTCTTGATTAAAAACATTCCAGCTTACCAGCAGAAGGTCGTCACTCAGCACCTCGGTCTTCTCTGCTCTGTGGAGAGAAGAAGGTCAAAGGTTGGATGACAAACCAAAGCAGTCAATCACAAAACGGCAGTCAAAAAACTTTCATTTCATAAATGGCATGACATAGCTTTGACCCAATTTCTGGAAGTGTGTGTAACATGATATCCTGTCCCAGGGTAAGACTTTCAAAGTCTTCTAAAGCAATATCAGTACTGAGCAGGGGCGGATCTAGAAAATTTTACATGGGGGGGCAAAGGGGTGGCAAGAGGTCTTGGCAGGGGGTCATGGGACAACAGTACGTGGGCAGCTGGGGGGGCAAGGCTCTCAAGTGGGGGGGCGGCTGCCCCCCCTTGCCCACCCGTAGATCCGCCCCTGGTACTGAGTCATATTAAAGTGTTTGTTATGAGCACTTGATGACATTGTTAGACAATCCTGAGACGATGGACTTAAGACGTTTATGAAGGTGGAAGAAAGGGTCAAGTTCCTTCAACGTTTTATGCTTTTTAGAGGTCCTCCTTGGCGTAACTCTCAAAAATACACGTTTCTTAAATTGATTTTCAACAAACTACAGAGCTACTGCGAATTAAAATAGTGTGATGAGTTAGCAATTTTTGAGTGGTGCAACTGCAGTGCACTATTTCATCTGAACAAGAAGTAACTTGCAGTGTGACTATAAAGCTGAAGTCTCGTCAGGATTATAGTTTGAATACCTACCTAAGAAAAAACATGTTTATTATGAATTACTAAGTCAAGTATTCTTTTATCCATTCTTTGCATGTGTCAATACCAACTTTACAATCAACGAATATCGGCCTTATATCAAAGTCCGTATCTATTTCACCTAAATATTAAATCGAAGCCTACAGCACACACACACACACAAACACTAACACCTACAACACATACACACACACCTCATCTCTATTGAATGTTGCTGTTTACATAGAAGGAGCTTGCTAGATTTCTGAAAGACAACTCACTCCCAGTTCTGTGAAGGTCTGTTTGTTATGGCAACATGGTGGACTAAGGTGTAACCTGTTGGTGTGTTGTCTGGTGCAAGCGTGTCAGCTTCAGGGGAGGGAAGGAAAGGTTTCCACAGAGAGTAACCTTGTTAACGTACATATTGAGCTATTTACCTATCTATTTAACTTTAACCTGTATTGTATCAGTCCGACACATCTTAAATGACAATTTAGATGTGGCTCTTTAATGAAGTTATTATCAAGACAGCTGATAAAAGGGGGAAAGTTTGTTGCTCCATTGTGAAAGTTTCAACACAGACAGAAATTCTTAGCTGAGAGAGAGAATGAAAGGGAGCGAGAAAGAGAGGAAAGCTTGCTATGTTTTCCCCATAAGCATAATAACAGATGACTCAACACAGTATGTGTGTGGATGTGTGTGTGTGGTGGTGTGTGTGTGTGTGTGTGTGTGTTTGTGGTACGGCTGAAGAAAATTGTAAATGCATCATGTGCACTCTCCAATATGCAGGCACACAGACATGGTACACATCCACACAATCAAGTGCGCGCACACACACACACACACACACTAAAACACACACATTCACACACAACTTCCCCAGTGGCTTTCCAACAGGACCAGCAGACTAGGCCTTAAGCTCACTGGGATCAATTAACGCCTCGTTCACACAGCCACCATTTCTGTATGGTTACATAGTTATGGTTTCCATTGGCACCTGCATTCAAGATCAAGAAGCTGATGTTTCCATCACATCACATTCACAACCAATCACAGAGTCCTTTTGACACATCGAGTCACCTTGAAGGACCCCATAAATTAAGCAGTGTTTGCTCTGCAAAGTCACAGATTGTTTACATATGGATTAAACAAGGATTTTTTTAATGGACAGAAGGTACCACTGAAGGATTTTAATAGTCCCAAAGTTGTGTTTGCAATCAATCACAGGGTATTCAGTCTGCTTACTAAGAAAATATGATGGCGGGTGAATAGCAGCCTAAAGACTAGGAAAAATAAGCCAATAAAAAAAAGAACGATATCAGTATTGAATTAGCATGGATTTTTCCCATTGCTGGATTTACAGATATAGTTCTATGAATAGATTCTCCTGTGTTACAGCTCAGACTGAACCAGGGAAGGAGAGCACTGGTGTTATGTTACAATTACACAAGGTAAACTGTGATGATGAGCAATGGATCGATAAAATGAGTCATTAATATGTAGACACAATCATCCATGTGGGAAATGGTGACTGTGTACCAGTGTATCAGTCCTGGGGAGCTGAGTGTGTGCATTAACAGTTTCAGCCCCACTTTCCATTAATTGGATGTAAAAGCTGGTAAAATCTTTATAAAAATCTTTAAACAACGATGTGTTTTATTCTCCTCAAATAAGCCTTCCACTTTCTGAGAATAAATTACCTGTTATTCCAGTTTGTTGATTAACATATGCGAGCACTAAATCAAATGTGTATCCAGTGTGTGTGGTATACGTCAAAAGTATTATGTTAACGTTTTTGTACATGGCAAGGCGGTTATTTATTACGCTTATGAAGATGTAATGATCTTATATTTGACTTTATCAACTTTGCAGGTCATTAGATGGCCAAACCCTCCTGACACCTCAGACTGCTGCTGTGTGGCTCACATGGGGGGAATAAGGCTCACAAACAAGGAAAAGAACAAAAGTAATAGTATGACGAGTGTCATAGTAACACAACATTATTAAACTGTTAAGAATTTTCCAACATAACTATGTTTAAACACGCAGGACACTATGTTGCTGGTGATTTTCAAGGCAGCTCATATGACTTGTTACTGTGTAACTTGAGTCCGGACAAAATGTCAGTCAGTCAAAACGAACAATTTTCGTATCAACATACCTTCCAACTGTTTGGTTGGCGAGCTGTTTCATGCGATTAAACTGTTTCTTCATTTTGCACTGCAAGTTCCACTGAATCCAATAAGTTTATAAATGGTGAGAAGTTGCCTTTTATTCTTCATCAAAGTCCAAAAGTTACCTTACGTTGCTGCCATTATCATGGAAAAAGGCGACGCCGACAACGTTAAAGAAATGAACAGTCTGTGAACTGATTTTTCATCCCTTTACAAAAAACGTTTCCACCTTTCTACGAATCGAAAATGGGACTAGAAAATCTAACATTCACTCGCTTTTTCTGGCTCCATATCAAGTTTGTAAGATACTCCCATGATATGATGATGTGTTGAACTGTGCTGTATGGGGAAAGGAGGAAGTGCTGTTCACTTCCCTACTGTAACACTGGGGGCCAGGCTGGGGCCAGGCTGGGGCCCAGTGCTGACGTGATATCTTCTTATTGCACAGCAATAATGGGCCAATATGATATGCAAAATACCAAATATTTGCATTGTTGTAAAGCAGCTAGGCCTTTTGATAAACGTCACGGATAAAATCATATCATACATGTTTATCTGTAACAGGGTTACAGTCGATTCTCTCATTACTCGCACTTAATTGCAAAGCCTAATCATTGTAAATATAGGCTATAAATATAGGCTCATATCAGTATAACCATACTAGACTGTATGCCAACAAGATCATACTCATATGACCAATCTTATTAAAGGAAAAAGTCTAACTTCTGTTATTCAAAATGCTAAGAGCCAAGAGGCTTCAAGCCCTTTCTCAACAAGTGATATGAACAGAGACACTGTTGTACAAAAAAGGAAAGGGTGTTTTATTCACAGTTGATCCCTTTTATTCTTACAGAGGAGTTTCAGGGAAGGTGGGGAGAGAAGGTCCAGGTCCAGATAAGCAACAAAACAGAAAGAAGATCCAGAATAGAGAGGAGGGCAACGATGCGAAGAAAATATGTTTTCTTTCGGGTCCTTCCCCTCCTCTTATTCGCGGTCTTTCTCACATAGAGGAAAAGGTGATCGTCGCTTTAAGGAGACCACGTTTTCCTCTTCCCGATTCCTCCTTGAAATCCCGTCTATCCTACGACCTTTCTCTACGGAAGAAAATCTCTTCTGATATGTGGAATGAGCCTCTTCTATTTGTCTCTCTCTCGGAGAGAGAGGTGGAGCATCATTCTGCAGGGTGAACCCCCCCCCCTCCCCTCCCCCGGTTACCAAGGTGGGGAGCCTCGTTGTGTGTGTGCGTGTGTGTCGTACTCACACACGCACAACAAAGCCCTTCACGTGGTAAATGGGCTCGTGAGGGAAAAGACAGAAAGGTGATGGGAAAGAGGGTTTCTAAAGGATGAGAAAGAGGATGAGAAAGAGATGTATGGAGGTAATGTTACAAGATCATTTTTATTGCAAATAATCCCATTTCCCCATAAACAAACATGGACATCTGCCAAGCGTCAGTCTCTCGCACATGTGTCTTTGGAGCAAATGTCTTGAGAGGCTAGAGCGCGCGGAGCACGTGAAAGGTAGGAAGGATGGAAGGTTAAAAAGCAGGAGGACAGGGGGAGGAAGTGAGAAACTCAAAAGGCAGAATGGCGAGGGATGCTGTTTTTTTTCTCTCTTTCGTTCTTCTTCTTATTCTCCAGGCTTGCTTTTTTTACTCCTCCTTCTCCTCTCCGTGTGTGATGACGTAGCAGATGTTCTTGTAGTCAACGTTGCCAGCCACATCTGGGGGGAAGGCGGCCCACAGGTTCTTCATCTGAGGGGAAACGGTAGCAGGGGGGGCAGGGTTAACACCAACACACACCGGGTCAAAACGTCGTGAGGAATCACCACAAGCTCAAGGTTCATCGTTGCTACCGTACCTCCTCTGCGGAAAACCTGTCGCACTGGGTAGTCAGGAGCTCCTCAAGGCTGGATAGAAAGGGGAAGGAAAAATAAGCTTCAAATGTCTAAAGCTGTACGTCGACATGTGTGGATGTAACACACTTGAAATCGTGTGAATCTGGAAGGATTGGGAGTAAAAGCCACACTCACAATTCCTTCTTGATGAATCCAGTTGCCTCGGGGTCGAGGACCTTGAAGGCGGAAACGATGACATCCTCAGGGTCAGCGCCTGAGGTCAACAGAGAAGTTCAGTCTTCTAAACCGACACAAACACACTGGTCACCAACATGGTGTCTCCTATGAAGCGGCCTGCAGTTCACGATATACCCCCCCCCCCCCCCCCCCCCCCCCCAAAAAAAGAAGAAAAATCATAATGTCTGACAAACTGACCCTTCAGCTTCTCTCCGAACATGGTGAGGAAGACTGTGAAGTTGATGGGGCCGCTGGCCTCCTTCACCATATCTTCCAGCTCCTCGTTCTTCACGTTCAATTGGCCTATGGAGCAGGAACAGGGGATAAGCAGCTGACAGAACCCGCACACCCGCACACAACGTCCATGTCCACTGTCTGAGCACGTGTTTGTGTGTTTCGGGGATGTGAATCAGCGCTCACCCAATGAGGCCAGCACGTCCCTCAGATCATCCTTGCTGATGATACCGTCTCTGTTCTGGTCAATGATTGTGAAAGCCTGGTGGGGAAGCAGAAGGTTTGTGGTTTACTACAGTGTTCAACAGAAGAGTTGGCACCACCTTGAACGAGAATGAAGAAAATACTGAGCTTCAGTCACAGTCTCAGTGGAACTGATAGAACTCTTACTATGTTAACTCTTCTGGCAGCATATGAGCATAACTATCCTAATATTTACGACCCTCTTGCTATGTTTGGATAAATAAGTAGAAAGGGGGGGGGGGGGACTTGGAGGCGGTTTTCTATTTTCTTATGTGTTAATTGAAGAAGCAAGCTTAGGAGTTCAGCTGTCTCGTTCCTTTACACTGTCAGTCTGGCTGGCTAGGAACCTCGGTCTCTTGTGTCTGTGAAACCTTAGATGACCCCCTTCTGACTGCGTCTTACTCATCACCTACTCTCGTCACACTGGCGTTCATGTACCCGGGCTCCCAGTGCTCCAATAGACACACGCACATTCTCCCACTCCCGTTCCTCCATCTGCAGAAAGTGTTAAGCCCATCCCTATGCTCATGTCAGACATTCCCTCAGTGGCACTTAAGAAGTTTGTATCAGTTACAGCACCGAGATAGTCCAGCTCTGCTCTGAGCACGTATCCCTTGACAACACGTCACAAACAGACAGGCCATCATAACCCAATCCTGCTCCCAACCGCTCTCTTGCATGGGCAGTCACCCAACCCTCTCTCTTCATCTCCCACCATTTATATACATACAGCTTGCCCACCTTCTATCCCATCTCGCCTTACACACATCTATCTTAATCCAAACTTCCCAAAACCAGAACCCAATCATACACACACACACACACACACAAACACGGTTATGGATGATGGCCAATTATTCCGGAAAATATTCGATCTATGCTGTCATTTTTTTCGATGAACACCAGAGGTGTGTTTTTTCTTAAGCTGTTGTCTCGTCTGTCTGACCCTCTGCTTTCTCATCTAGGCCTCAGCATGCCAGCCATGGCCCAGTTGCTGTGCTGAACTTAAACATGAGGCCCCCAGCAGCAGCACTTCTGATGAGCGCTGAGTGACAGCTGCAGGGTCAGAGGAGATGGAGGTTTGGCGTGCCTCAGTGGGTGACAGACATTACAACATTTTTCATGATGACATACCAACATTTATGAAAGAGAGAGAGAATACAAACGAAAAAGCAACTGCCGCGAAAATACATCCTCTTAAACCAGCTCCTACTTGACCGACCTCTCAATAAACACTAACTCAAAAGAGACGAACAGTAAATGAAGAACGGTGATAATATGTTGTGGTCTGAGACGTTTAAATCCTCACCTCCTTGTACTCCTGGATCTGGCTCTGCTCAAACATAGAGAAGACGTTGGAGGAACCACCCTCGCCCGCTGCCTGCCTCCTCTTGGCCTTCTTTGGTGCCTGAGGAGAAAACCCACGAGGAACTCATCAGCAGCCCTCAGGGACACATCGATCATCCTCAAGATGCCCCTGCTTAAACTATCACCCCTCAGTGTAAACTGAGGTCACATGGTGTGTGTGAGGGGTTTCCTTGGTGATGTTAACGTAGATGTTTCGTCTGGTTCTGAGTTAAAAACTAATGATGTCACATGCATCAAACTATTTCACATCCTCCTGGCTACTAAAGTTACACTAAAACAAAATATTAACTTGGCCAACACTGGCCATTTTCTTTTAAAACATCCCTCCGAATGATGCTTTGTAGAAATCACAAGTCTTATCAAACTGTATAATGTCGATAGTGATAATCTAGGTCCAGAAACAAAGTCCAAAATCCAAAACATCCGAAGAAAAATCTCAGAAAATAACCAGAATTTAAAGAACTGAGTGTTATTCCTGCCGGTCTGAATCGGTTCCCCCTGCAGAGGTTCCCAGTAGCAGGTACACAGGTAAGCAGCAGAGCCAAGGGCTTGGTGATACTCACCATGTCGAGACGGTATGTATGGAGGTTTGGATGGTCAAGAAGAGAAGACTTAAGTGAAGCCGCAACAGGTTCCCATCTCACAAGGTTTATATAGTCAGTACGCCAAGCTAACTTTAGCCACAAGCTCAAGTTTGGATTGGGATGAGAAAACGAGTGTGTGTAGGGTGGGGGGAGAGAGAGAGACGGGGGAGACAGACAGGGAGAGGGAGAGGGGGAGAGAGAGAGGGGAAAAAGGTAGAGAGAGAGAGAGAGGGAGGGAGAGAGACGTTGGGCTAAGGATGAGTTGGTGGCAAAAGTGAAGGGACAGGCAGAATAAGGGACAAGCTATCAACTTACTGGAGATCAGAAATAGACAGGAGTCTTGGAATGAGCTGAACCTGATACCTCAGGGACCAGGCCATAGGCTTCATGTCTCACGTGGACTAATATGGACATACAGGACGTGGAGACTAGTTAGGCCACTGGTCACAGTCCTGCCACCCTCCCTTCCCTCCAGATCTCCCATCTCCATCACCCTGTCGGGTGGCATACAAGCCACTTGCTGGCTTTATTTTTGGCATGGGATGATGTCCTCCGCCTCATTGCAGATTAAAAAGCGTCTCTTTCTGTAGTCTTGGCAACTTGGAACACTTATTTTATCTTTCGATCAAATGTTTTGCCAAACCACTATATTTTTGTGTGTGCTGTTTCTATTTGACTGAAGTGATTCCACGTGAATGTTCTTCTGCATTATAATATTTAAAATATGATGGTGTACTCTGCATCTATATTTTTATCATAGCTATACAAGTCCAACATTTAGAAAAAAAGGATTCAGTTTCTGATATAATAAAACTTTTTTGCGATCAAACTTTACGACTTTCTCCTTGTTTCTTTTTTATGGTGGTAAACAGCAACAGTCATTAACACAATGCTTTGTTAACCTTAGACCAAACGCATTTTTTACATTTTTAGATTTTAAGGGTTCCTCTGTGGTTATGGCTTCAAACAAGCAGACATTGCCACCTGTTCCCACTGCACTCTTACTCTCTCCCACACACACACACACACACACACACACACACACACACACACACACACACACACACACACACACACACACACACACACACACACACATACTAACACACTCGCACACGCACACAAACATACACGCACACACTCACCCTCTCCCACATACACACACACACACACACACATACAAACACCCGCACACACACTCCCTCTCTCTTACTGTGTTTCTCCCTCTCTCGGACCCCCTACATGTACATTCAACCTCAAATGGAAGACGATTATCCGGGAGGGGAGGGGAGGGGAGGGAGGGAGGGAGGGAGGGAAGGGGAGGGAGTGGAGGGCAGCAGGCTTATAGCAGAAGACTGTCTGAAGTTAATATACATATATGATGAGGAACAGCTGAGGGTGACCAAAATAGCAAAAATAAACTTTCTCTGACCCTTTCCTCCATAAAAAAACAAAGCATCTAGAACAACTGTTAACATAAAAGGCCTCTAATCAGAAGAGCACCCTTCCCAAAGTATATCCCATGTCCTTGTATAATGCCCATGTCTTCCAGTAATCAGCTCCATCTTTGGACTCGGCCTTGTCCCGTTCTCCCAGGTGAGACGCTTCCTCCAGTGTCAGGATGTCGTGTCTCGTTATGCGTCTGATCTTTGCTGGTTTCCGGGGCGATGATCGTTTGGATTAGTGGGACTAGTTTTTCCCTCCACCAGGCTCTCTGGCTGCCTTTTGGGTTGTTCCCTCCACGTGTGACCTTAGCACCTCCCTCATTAACGCCGCACGGGTGAAAGAAGGTTCCTTGTAACCCTCTTCTCGTTATAATTGTGCTACACCCTGGCAGAAGAAGTGGTATTTTTCCAATACCAGTTGGCAAAAAAAAGGTTGTAGTTTTTTTATATTTATTTTTTTCCAATACCAGTTGGCAAAAAGTTGTAGTTGTTTATATATTTTCTGAATCAAAGTGACTGTGATCTACTTAATGAACTGGATGTAGATTTTTTTGTCAGTCTCTTCTCTCTCTCCTTTACTAACTTGGTTGGAGAACATCCAGACTCCACCTTGTCCCTTGTTTACGTGCTGTCATTGTGAGGAGGTGTTAAAATACAGGCGAGTGTCTGTGGGGTGCACATTCAGGGAAATTCGATATCCTTCTCGACACACTCCAGAGGACCCATCTATCACTTTTTGGATGAACGGTATGCAAGTCTATTGGGGCTGGAATGAGGAGAAGGCCCCAGCTTAACCTATGGTGAGGAGGAGAAGTTCTATCGGTAGAAAGGTTAAAGGTGAAATCCAATGCTCTGAGAGTGAATCTGAGAGTCTACAAATCTAAACTTGTTTATTTTTCTTCTCACAACTCAGCAGTATAGCTTACACAAGTGGACCTCGTAAATCTCGAATTTTTTACTGGGGTCATTGTTGAACGAAGGCTTTCTGAATCAACAAGGGGGGGACAGGGGGGACGGTGTGTGTGTGGCATATGAATAGGCCACTGATCCTTTGGGACATGTTTGAAAGGGTTTTTGTGATGTATAATAATAATAATCAGACAGTATATTAAGTGTTTGCTGTCCGGCAAGATGCAAATGAAAAGGTAATAGTTGTTATTGTGTTATCTGATTTTAACCATCAAATTGTTTACGAAGGTGATGGAAAGTTGTAAATAATTTTCCACAACTCCATTCAATCCACGTTTTAATTTCCACATCTTTCACATTCCCTTATAATTTAATATTTAAAATAAGTTAACATATACTAAAATACTTTTCAAATGAAATTGTACTGTACAGAGCACATATCTCAAAACCTAAAACATGAACGTTTTTTTAACGAGATGTCGCTTTTCATCCCAGACCAAAGAGATTGTCCTTGATCAGCCTCTCCTCCTCCTCCTTCTTCCTTCTCCAGTCTTCCCTCAGCTGCCTGACCTCTTGACCATAGTAGTCATGAAGCGTGCTGAACTCCTCCAGAGAGTCCAGGCCAATCATAGGCCATTCTCCAAAAGCTGGAGCCGGCCCATTAAGAGGTGTGACATGTGCATTTCTTTTTGGCCAATGCTTTGGCGATCTCTTACCAGGCACTTTAACAGGCATCTTGTTTCCTAGCAACGTCTGAGTGGCACTGGTGCACCTCCCCTCCCTCACCAGTGGGCCCGCCCCCTGCATGGAGAGGGACGAGCCTGAGCTGAGGGTGGCCCTGGATTGGTTAGGATCTTTCATGCCCTGAGCACTCACAGTAGGGTGAGTAGGCTGCTGGTGCGATTCCCCAGGTTCTGTTTCACGTTTGGCCTCTGCTTGACGACAGCAATAGGGGTGTGTGAGAACCACTACTTCATGAGGTATAAACACAAGCACAACTGTGATTAACTATCCACCAGCCACACAGCACACAAACCGACTCACCTTCATACTGTCTTCCCAGGTCCCTAACCAGGAGAGACAGGTAGCAGTGACTGACAGACAGCAAGGCTTTTACCCAGCTCTCCTGGCCCTGAGAGTCTTCAGCTGCTAGTCTGTAGGTCTTCAAACCTGGACCTCTGAACACCAGGGAGAAGGCAAACTGTCCATCGCACTCAAGGTGTCGGACAGCGCAGCCCTCCAGGAAAATCACCCCCAACAGATGGCGATCTGCCGGCCTCTCCTGGTAGAACAGCAGATTAGCCTTCAGGACAAACCAGCGTCTCTGGTAAGAAGTGTTCCTCTCTTTCTGTGGGGGGAAATAAACAGTGTGAAGGGAGATAATACTAAACGGTTATGTGAAAGAGACAGAAGTATCAGAATGTTGTTTTGGATGCCGTCCATTATGATATGGGAGTCAGGTGGCTGAGCGGTTAAGGCGTTACGAGTTTGAGTCCTGGCTGTGGCAACATGACTTTGTGTTTTGGGCAAAGCACTTCACCCTACTTGCCTCAAGAGGGGGAATGTCCCTGTACTTGCTGTAAGTCGCTCTGGATAAGAGCATCTGATAAATGATTAAATGTGATATGAACATTATAACTGTTATTCAAATAGATCAGTACAGAGAGAGTGATAGATCGTTAATCTTTAGGTAAGGAGAAAGTCCAAGGCAACATTATTATTTGATGTGAGATGTCCAGATCTTTATGTAGCTGGGTCAGAATATTTTCAGTTAATTGTAAATCTTGATACGGTCACTCTTATATTTGGTATCACCTTTTTGTACAGATATCCTTCTTTATCCACAGGTGACGTGCAGGATAGGTAATGAGTTAAAATCTTCTTGTGGATCTTCATTTCAATTCCAGCTAGAAAACAAATGGTCACGGAAGATTGCATTTATGACCCATTGATAGGTAATATTCCATTGCAAGACACAGCAGTATGTGTTAATACACAATAAAAAAAAGCACATGTAACACAAGTGCGAACAGTTTACAGATACGCAGACCTAAATCAGATTTACATCATTAAGTCCCACAGAATGTCCTTTGATCGGTGGAAATAAACAAGGAACAAGGTTCTTGATTCACTATCTGTCGAACATGATGATGACAAGTCTGTCTTCTCTCCTAGTTTCCCCTGTTTCTGCTATAAGATCATTCAAAGAGCTGAGCTGTCACAGTCCCCACTAGCTGTCCTGGACAGGAACCATCCTGAACTGTTAGAAATCTGCTATCCAACCTTACCTGTGGACAAATGTGACCTGTTTTACAATATCCTGCTGGATCCACGACAAGATTAGGATTATATTAAAGTAGATTGGCTCATTTCTGACATTAGATTCATTTGATTCCTTTTCAATCTTGGTAGGACAGTGGTTTGCGCTCGCCTGGAACATAAGACAATGTTTAAATATAAAGTTTCAGGTTACTAACACTGGTCTTCCCATGGGTACTAGAGGACGAGTGTTGAAATATAAATAACTTGACCCACTTCCTGGTAACAAAACCTTGTCACTTTATCTTCTTCATCCTGTATGCATGAGTCCTCTCTCTGTGTTGATGGACTAAACTCATTCAGACCAAAATCTACTCACATCCCCACAGTACACCTGTCTACGTGAGATTGCCTCTTTAAACTCCCCATTCCCTTACAGAATATCTGAGCATTTACTTACAATTTGGGTTTTTCTTGTTTGTTCCAAATATTTTATTACATTCCGTCAATATTTCTGACAGATGCTTTTTGGGGGGGAACGAAAGTTAAAACCATAGACTGTAAGGTTAAATAACACACAGCCCCATACCCTTGCCTACCAAGCCGAATATGCAGCCTATCAATACTTTCTAGTTTCTGTTTAATTTCCACGGTTGCGTTAAGGGGCAGGATATTCTGTGTTTCTGCCCTGGCTTCATCGTCTCTGCTGATCATTTACATTGGCAGATTATAGCCAGAGAAACATGTCATTAGCCTACAGCTGGCGTAACGGGCCTGCAGAAAGCCCTCAAAACCTTTTCGGTGGACAGGTAATTAACAGTCGTGCATTAAATAACATCCAAATAATAACTAAACTAAAGCGCAACAATGTCTTCACTAGAGAATACAATTACATGACACAATGCGCTGCCGCACACACGCGCAGTCAGATCTTTTAGAACACGCGCAGATTTTGAATACGCTTTTAGCTCTTACGTCACTTCCCGGATGTGACCGAAACACTCACAGATGAATGGCGCCCGTTGAAGATTATGCGTCAGACAAATATATTTTAGTCTAGTTAGTTAGGTCATCTTGTATAATTAGCTGTTCTGCTGTTCACAACACGTACGTGCATATTTAAGTTCCTAATACTTGTATTGACATGCACTGTGGCTATTGTGTATTTTCGTAACTGTACTTGATACCTGTCGTGCTATGAATGTAGAAAGACGTAGCTCGAGCTAACTTTGTTGGCCTTCCACGCTTGTTTATCTGTAAACAAAACCAGTTAGATCTTGTAGAGAAAATACAAATCTCATATCACGTTATTTTTTTGTTTATCGACGTGAAAATGTGTGTGTGTGCATGTCACTGTGAATGCATGACTAAATGGGCGCGTATCTATCAACAGAATGTCGAAAAGGAAAGTAACGTTTGAAGATGACGCAGGGGGTGAGCTTGATTTAGAAGATGAACTCCCAAAGAAAAAGGTACTTTATAATCATATCTCCCCATCAGATTGTAGTCCCTTGGGAACTTCTTATCACGATATTCATCACGCCTGTATCGTGTTGTTGCTTAGAAGTCACCTCAGTTTAGATGAAGTGACTGAAAAGGAATCCCAAAACAGACCTCTGTAATTGGGTAAATTCACACTAATCTCATACTGAAATCTTGACAGATCTGCGAGGATGTAAGTGGGCCTGGTTCCAGGTTCAAGGGTAAACACTCCCTGGATAGTGATGAAGAGGATGATGCAGAAGAGACTGAGAAGTCCAGCAAATACAACATGCTAGCCAGCGATGATGTGGAAGGTACATGATACCCACGTCACATCAGTTATACATCTAATTTTCCTAACTGAATAACATGCATCAACGCACCTTGGTAAAGCACGCATTTAAAGCTGTGTTATGTCCTATCAACGTGTCATACTTTGGTCTCAGGTCAGGAGTCTGCAACCATCGATTGTGACGAGGGGGTCCCCATCACACCCTTCAACTTGGATGAAGAGATGGAGGAAGGGTACTTTGACTCTGAGGGAAACTACTTCATCAAAAAAGACGAGGATGTCAGGGACAACTGGCTTGACAACATCGATTGGGTGAGTAGATTTCACAGTCATTTAAATTAACACTTAAGGAATGATCAAAGTATGAATATGAAAAAGTAGGAGCAAGAAGCACTAATCAACGATTTGTTGGTTTTTCGCTTTTTTTGTAGGTCAAAATCAAAGAACAGCCTTTCAAGCGAAAGAAGAAGGGTCTTTCAGCCAAGAGGAGGCGCAGAGTGGGGGATGAGGATGAGGCGGAGGAGGAGAAAAAGCGGGAAGAGCAGCAGGCGAACACCGACGAAGAGGAGGAAGTAGAGAAGGAGCCAGCTGAGGACCCACTGGCTTCCTTCACGCAGTACCAGCTCACTGAGGCTCTGCTGGGGATGCTGTTGCCGGGGGAAACCGTTGCCGCGGGACTCCGTCGACTCGGAGGTCTAGGGGTTCGTAAGAAGGGGAAGCTCAGAGAGATGGATGACAAGTTAGAAGTGGCCAACAGGGACGCAGAGAAGCTTGACAGACTCACTGCCCTCGCAGACAGACTGGTTGGGAGCGGTATGTTTGAAATATACCAGCAGACCTACGAAAAACTAGCCTACATCCTGAAGGGGATGAACCAGAAGTCACAGAAGAGGGCTAATCTGGAGGGGAGCGAAGAGGAAGATGAGCTCGACATGTTTGCAGACAAGATTGACGAGAAGAGAAGCAGCAGATCGCAGGAGAAAGAAGAGGAAGATGAAAAAAGTGAGTAGGAATCATAGGAATGTGAGGATGTACAGAAAGTTGCTGGTTTGAAACCCTGGCTTTGCCAACATGACCTGTCCTAGGGCAAGGCACTTCACCCTACTTGTCTCAGGGGGAATGTCCTTGTACTTACTGTAAGTCACTCTGGATAAGAGCGTCTGATAAATGAATAAATGTAATCTTTTTTCTCCAGTGAGCGATGAAGTGATGTGGGAGTACAAATGGGAGAACAAGGACAATTCAGAACTCTATGGTCCCTTCACCAGCCAACAGATGCAGGTAGGACTGTTTATCTAACATGGTGTACTGATTCGTTGGTGTGTAGACCTTTTATTTCTATATAAATTTTGCATATGTGGGTGTTTGACCGTCTCCATGTTTTCGGTCTCTTATTCAGGGCTGGGTGGAGGAAGGCTACTTCAAAGATGGCGTTTACTGCAGGAAGGTGGATGATGGAGGTTCTCAGTTCTATAATTCAAAGAGACTCGACTTTGAGCTTTATACATGAACTGTTGACGTCCTCTGACATGCTGATATCTTCCTCTTATGTTGTTCTCCTTCCATTACCTTTGAATTAATGATGTGCTTTACTGCACATTGCACCTGTTTTTTTAATAAACAAATTATATCTAACGGTGATTTGACTGATTCCTGCATGATTAAGCTGTGTGTATGTGTGGTAGGGGTGGGTTGGGTGTTGCTGCAAAGGGTTTCATATATGCAAATGTACTGAATTATACTACAAATTATAGCCCTTCTACTGAAATATCCATGAGTATGACTCAGAAATAGCAAGATGAACGCCTAGCTAACTTTTGAACAAAATTTTAGTTCATTCAAGGCCACAGGGGTGTGCACGTTTTAACTACAGAGGCGCCACGACGGAAGGCGCGGCCTCAACAGGCAAACATTTCCCATTTCTCGAAGGTCCCATTAACTCAAAACATGTGGACGCAAAGTCTGATCCAGTCTTCATTGGTCGACTTTACTGAACACGGGTCTGTATAGTTGATTTGCGCATCCATTGGTAATATTTCAGGATCTCTAGTTGTGAAACTGCGCTCTGAAACTTTACTCATTCATTAAAATCAGGTGTGCCTGAGCAGGGAAACACACAAAACCTTGAGGACCAGGGTGGATCTAGAGTAGGACCAGGGTGGATCTAGAGAAGGACCAGGGTTGCCTCCCCCCGATCTATATATATATGCTGCTTCTTCTAAATAACTTCAGTAGTGTGGTGAGTTTCCGTTTTAATACTCTGACTTTTATCTGCGAGTTGAGACTATATACTGTTTTGAACAAGACTATATACTGTTTTGGATGTAGCTAGGAAGAGCTAGTTCTCTAATAAATGAGTAAATTAGCCTAGCGTTATAGTCTGTACTAGCTAACGTTCATTACTGCGTATATTATTTAAGTCTACGGGTAACAGCACTACAGCCTAGTAGTCTTTTTTGTTGTTGTAGTCAACAGACATAATATAATCACAAATAACGACTTTAAGAGCATGAGAAACATACTTGACCCGGTATGTGACATCGTCAGCTTTAAAGTATCGACATGATAAAGGCTAATAAACCGCGCAAACCTGAGCTGGTTTAACTCTTTAACAAGGCAGATAGTTGATTGTTGCATTTAATAACGAGCCGTGTGTGTGTGTATATGTAATATATATTAATTTTTTACAACACTGTTGAGCTTTGATTTTGTTAAGACATCCCCATGACAACTGGAAATGTGATGTTTGAAATTGCGCGAAGACGATGTGGAACAAAACGAAACCAAAGCACGCTTGTGTCACCCGGTGCTTACCGAAATTGTAGTTTTATGGAGCTTAAGGTATCTTTTTTTGCATTATGGAATCCAGATAGCAAACTAGCTAGTAGTATATAGGCTATTTTCTCTTTAGATGATATCCACGTTTGATGTTAAGAGTTATGGTGTTGTCTGTACTTTCAATGACCATGGGTTTGTCTTGTTGCAGAGAAACACGAACTTGAGGTTAACCTGGGGACAGTAAAGTGTGTCTGTTCAATGGAGGGAGCTCCTAACACTCCTCCAACCCTTCCCACTACACTCCTACACAGAGACCCCCAAACAAACCTCCTCTCTCAGTACACCAGGTATTGGAGACCAGCATGGAACATAATGCATTAGGCAACCAAAAAAAAAGCATTAATTCTTAACCTGTTTCGAACAGAAGTAATGTTTAATCCTCTGTAATCTACAGGTCCAGGTATCCCAGTCCCTGTTGGGGAAGTTGATGAACACTGAAATGACTCAAAAACAACAAAATGTAGGTAAACCTCACCTTTCCTGTTCAGATTGTTTTTATTTTGGCTTGTCTGCTAAATGAATAAATGTAAACAACAACATTACCTTGTTAATGAAAGCGATGGTGACCTACACAGTGTTGGGGTTAATTATGGGAAGTCATAATCCTCTTTCACGGTCTGTTGCAGCTATTATGACTGTCTGCCTGTGACCTACTGACGCTGGCACTGTACGATAAAATGCAATGCACTGTTTTAAGAATTTTATTATTTTACTGTTGACTATCGATATTGGTCACGGCAGATGATCATCAAGTAATAATTGTTTTTTACAGAGCACTTCAGACTTCAGCCTTGTGCAAGAATTTGAAACACGGTAAGAATTGCAGCCGTCCTTATCACTGTCTTTAAGAGTGTATGCATGCTGAATCTAATGGAAGCTACTCATGGTCTGTAGCCAAAACAAGACATTTAAGCAAATAAAATAAAAAACAGCAGTCCAATAGGTTGGTTATTCTAGTGGATGGAGGAAAAGGTAGATGAGATGGTGGAGAGACAGAGAGAACAATATCAGAATTTGGAAATGTGTGGGGGGGGGAAGGGTCATCTGTCTTCCCTATCCGCGTCCTCCTTATTTGAAGGTTGGGACTTTAGAGAATGTAGTAAGCCTACTGTAGCCATGACAGATACCCATGGTGCAGGTGAAGATAGATGCTGGATGCACTTACTCACATTCTCAAGCTGTAATGATGGTACTGTCTCTGACTTTTAAGGAGTCGTGTTCTTAACATGTTTGTTTTTTTTGTCGTCATCTCTACTGCAGGAATGAGGATCAGGAATGCAAAATGAGCGGAACCGTTCCTTCCTCCCCTCCACAAAATGTAGACGAATCAAAATATGGAGAGGTTGCTTTGGAACCTGATGCCATCCAATCAGAAGGGGAGAAAGATATGGATCCTGTCCCTGAGAGTCTGTCCCCAGCGAAAGGATGGGTGATTGGCCCATTATTTCAGTCTTTCAAATCCAAGATGGCCAGTTTCACAGAGATTGTGATGAGTTCAGCAAAACTGCTCAAACCCACAGACATTCTGCAGTCAACTGTACATCAGGATTTCCCAGAGCATCTGGATACTGATGAAGTCATAGACAGTGAACACTATGAAGCTGTACATTTAAAAGGTAATTTGGAGAAGCTGGATGAGAATGAATGCAGGATAGCGGGTACAGAGACGGGACCAAACCAGACCCAGGATAAGGCTGGATCCTGTCATTCTCTGAACTCTAACCAAGGTGGACTAGAATCACAAGAAAAACCCTTTGCAAGGTCAAGAGGACGAAAGGAAAGACTGATTTACAAACAGAAACCTTTTGTCGTCCCGAAACACCCTGTTGTTCAAAACCCCTCTGTAGTTCAAAAGTTAAATTTCCAATTAAAAAGCTGCCCCCTTCTAGAGGAAGATAAATGTGCCTTAGAGAAGAGACGTAGTGTCCCTGAATCACATGAACAGAATGACGTGACTGAAAAGGAAAGCAACAACAATGATCCTGTACCTTGTAAACGCAATCGATTACTCCACAGTAGCATCAAGCCAGGCCCCGAATCAGCAGAATTAAGCTCCTCTCCTCTGACCTTGCCTCTCTACGGCGACACAAGTGCCTTGTGTGAATCCAAGATAAAACCAGATATTCAAATGTTGGAGCAGGTGGGTCTGACAGGACCTCAGCGGAAATCAGCAAGGAGAAAACAACACGTCGGTCCCAAATCTACGGCCAAGAGCAGCTCTTTGGAGACTGTGTTATCTGATATGCCTTGTAACTCTGCCAGCAGATCGCCTGAAATCGATGGCAAACAGTTTGCTTTGAAATGTGACTCACCGTCAACAACGAATGATTCTAAAGATGCTCAGAGTTCCATCTCGTCCTTGGTGTATTACACCCCTCCTGAGTCTTTGTGTTCCCTGGTTGACAGTGGAAAAAGACACACTGAGTTGCATGGAAACCAGGACATGTTGGTTTGTGGCACCCTGTCACAAGTCAATGTCAAAAACAGCCCTGGGGAAACGTTGACAGTACATGAGAAAGGCCCTGCCTCGCAGATAAGCGACTCTAAGGCACTTCAACAGCACCTAGTGGAGAGAGAGGAAAAATGTGACTTGGGAAGCACAAGGAGGGAGAAGAAATTGAAAGTAGCTGCATCGGCAGACGTTGAGAGGAATTTTGAGAAAAGGAAAAGAGTGAAGCTTACGAGGGGAGAGAAATGCAAAGGGGAGATTGAGAGGGAAAGGTTAGCTGGGGTTGAAAGCTTCACTCTGGCATCTTTAGAAGACAAAGAGCATGTGGAATCTTCCGGGTCAAAGGTGTCGAGGAAACGAGAAAGTGCCAAATCTCCGTATCAAAAGCGGACTCTTAAAACTGCGAGTAGTGTTGTCGTGGATACGGAAGAAATTCTGGAACTTCCCGAGATGAACACGGTCGTGAAAGAAAAAGGAACTGGACAAAAGGATAATGTGGTGAAGCTGAGTGCGTCTCTCCCAGCAAAAACAACATCCAGTACAACCAGTCAAGAGGAACCCCCAGTTATGAAAACCACTGATGATTTGACTAGAGGTAACTCAAAGGTTAAAAGAGCTCTGGTCAGTAAGGAGCAGGATTGCTTTTCAAACAGCAAAAGGTTAAAGAAACAAAAGAACACTTGTTACAGTCACAGTGAGTCTGGCTCTGTGGAGCTAAACACTATACCCACGGTGAAAGTCACGATGAATGACCCCAATTCTGGAGGAATTGGCCTGCATACCGAGGGACAATCAGAAACATCCAGAACACTAGAAAAGGTGCATCCTGAGAAAAAGACTTTAGCCTTGGATGAAAGGAAGTCCTCTCGGAATCAAAGGAAATGTTGCACAGCCATGCAGTCAGACCCATCAGGGGGTAACGAAGAGGGGATACAGTCTCAACTAAGGGGTGCTTCTCCTAAATTGGTGGTTAGATTGAATAAGCATGCAGTGAAAAGTTTCCTTGATAATGCAAGAAATGGAATTATAGAGAGCATGGACGAATTGGTGACTCATCACGGGCGGAATGGGACGGTTGACTTGAAGCAGAATGTGGAAGAGGTTAGTGAACAACCTGGCAACGCTGCACCTGAAAGAAGGCCCCACAGGAAAGAGCATGGTAAGAAGCCAAGGAAAGCTTCAAACCAGAAGAGAAGAGGAAAGTCTTCATCTGCTAGCAAGGTTAAAGAAGAAGAGGTGAAGGAAAAGAGCGAGCAGATTTGTGGAGGTGAAGGAGCACGTTCTTCAGATCATGGCATCCTGACCAGCCGTCTGCTACGTAGACACTCATGTCCAGAAATCCTCTCCATCCTCCACCACGACTCTCCCCGGACGCTATCCCTCCAGCGGCGCCAGTCTGCCTTCCATGCCCACACCCCACATCCCCTCAGATCCTCCAGGCGTGCTCGCAGACACACTGTCTGTAGCTTGGAGGTCGAGCGGGAGATCGCCCCGTTGTGTCTGCGAAAGGAGGTGTATCCCACGAGAACATGTTCCCCGTACGGCAGCAGTGCCCACCACCTGTCTCCCAGCTTGCCTCTCTCCCCGTCCATCTCCCTCTCGGCCCAGGCCTGCTGTTTCCTGTCGAGCCCCCTGGCCTTCCTCTCCAAGAAAAAGGATAGAAGACGTCCGGAAACCAGCGGTAACGGTTGTCGTGGCGTTGCTTCTCCTCTCCCTCCTAGTGTTTCTACCAGCTCTTCAACTTCATGCTCTTCAATTTCCTCCCTTTGCAAGTAAGAAACTGTACATCATTTTGATTTGTGTAAGGTTCGGTCGTTGTTCTAAATTTTCGTTTAAACAAACTTGAAAAAGTATTCTCTTTCTCCCAGTGCCTTGTCTCAGATTCCCCTGGAGGGAGAGAGAGACACAAGGCAGCAAAGAGATTATGATGACAGGGAGGATACGAGCTGCTCCAGTCAAGATTTTGAATCTGTGGTGATGAGGGAGAAAGCGTTGTCTGATTCTGAAATTAAGGTACCTTCAAGCCTTAAGCCTTCTAGCAAACGACAAATAGAGTTGGCTAGAAAGTGTCAACTAGCTTTGTTTTTATCCACTATCTTTTCAATCTACACCAGTGGTGTTTTTGATTTGACGATAACGAATCCTAACTTATTAATGACCCAAAATAGAGCTGCAAGAACCAGGAACGTGGAAAGGTGTCGTCCATTCGAATTCGCAGAACATTACCCAAACCTCAGGAGAACCTCACGCCCATGGGTTTACCCAGACCTGTGAGGTACGTGTTGCATGGGAGTCGTGGCGCAGTCGGTTAGGGTGTCGGGTTAGTAATCAGAAGGTCCCTGGTTTGAACCCCAGCTGTGTCAATGTGATGTTGTGTCCTTGGGCAAGGCACTTCACCCTACTTGCCTCAGGGGGGGAATGTTCCTGTACTTGATGTAAGTCGCTCTGGATAAAAGTGTCTGATAAAAGACTGTAAATGTGTCTCCCTGTAGTGAGTGACTGTGATGTCTGCCTCTGTACGCCCCCTTGTGGAACGTTTTGTCATGTGTTGCTGTTTGTTATTCTTGGATCTCCTTACAGGCTGAAAAAGAAAGAGTTCAGTTTAGAGGAGATCTACACCAACAAAAACTTCACCAAGCCTCCTCTGGGGTAAGACTATTGTATTTTTATATATATATATTTTTTTATATATATACGTATAGCTCTTCCTTGCATAATTTAAATATACTTAACGGTCATCGTACTCATGTTTAATCCATCTATCGTTTCTCTCTTTATTTGTATTTTTTTATCTCAGTCGGTTGGAGACAATTTTTGAGTCGCCACTAAATCGTCGGGATGGTTCTCAGTCTCTCGTTGGTCGGAAGCGTCTGAAGCGTTTTATAGAGTTCCCAACATTGGGAGAGGTCAGGAAGCCCAGGAAGGTAGGCGCTGGTAAAGTTGGAATGTCTTCTGCTGTCGTTCGACGGCGACGGGGAAATGCCCCCAACTCTAAAGACGATCACGCGCTCAGTTTACAAGACCTTGACTCACTACTTTGCTCTAAGCTTGACGAGCTGGACTGCTGGTTAGCGTTTAACCAAGAAACATATTGACCAATTGAAAAGTATCAGGGAGAAGCAGTGGCATTTTCACGGCAAAGGTCCACATTCCTGTCCCATGGATGAGGTTGATATGGATGCACAGAGGTTGTATATCATTATAAGGTCCATTTTTCCACCCAAAGCACAATGGATGTGGATGTTACCTTTCTATAATCAGTGAGCTCAATAGCTATGCTATGCTGCTGTATCTTTAGTCAAAACTCTTTGATTCTTTCTATCTGAGTCTCTGAGAAGTCTGCTGTTATGTCCTAGAGAACGTGATGTCTTCATTCATGAGGAACAGGTTTTTACTCCATTGTCTCTGTGAAGTCATTTGCTGCTTTGTTGTGCTTTAAGATGGCAGCTTTTTTGAAGCCTTAATATATGTATGTTTTTGAATGTATAACCTGTTTAGTGTAAAATCTTGGTTGTTCAGATAAGAATTGAAGAAAAACCGTCCGTTCTTTTTCCAGCTACATAATGGGTCATTCAGCCATTTGTGTCATGACTCCAGTTTGACTTTTCAATGTTGTTCATGTTGTATTGACTTGGTGTATTTGTCATTTGTGTTTTTCTAAGAGTGTATGTGTACGGTTTTGTATTTTCAGATAAATTTTTACATGTTTGATTAATTACTACATATTACAGAGAAAGGTTTGTTATGATCATTAATATACATTGGCTGTATTTCTTGTGGCAGCCAGATGTGTGTATTAATGAGGCCAACACTGAGTTTTGTACAAAAATCTTTGGAAGTTTGTTACAGTAGTTAAAAAACAACAACATGCAATTAAAAAATAAAGTACATTTAGTTACAAGATGTAATAAATTATGTAATAAAAGTTGGTAACAATTTAACCAAAACCAATACACCGTTTGAGCTTGTTTCTGTAAGTGATCATCAATGTCAAGATGCGCTCAGTCTATAAGAGTCAGCAAGTATGACACAAGTGCGAAAAGAACTGGGGTGAGAATCAGAATAAGAACCCACACCACAATAGAAATAACTGCTAACTTCTTTGCTCGATGGGAGTAGCGCTGACTTCTGTCTGTGTTTCCCTCGACAGTTCTCGTCATCTCAGCCTGTCGTAAGAAAGAAGGGAGATCATGAATAACGATTCAAACGAAACAACACGGCTGAAGATGCGCTTTATACTTCTTTATATTGTGTTAAGATAAATCGTTACTGGAGAAATTGAAGTTTGCTACAGCAAGGTTCAGTAGAGCACTTAAAAGTAACTTTCTTAAAAATATATATATATACTAGACCTAGGGCAGCATATAGAATATGAAATGTAATAAGGATCTAAGAAAGGTTGCAAAAAATAATAATACACATATAAAAATAACAAGGTTAGGTGGCAGCAAATGTGCCTGGCAGTACGAAAGAAGGTACTGAGAAATACCTTGACAGAGTTGATCAATGCCACAACACCAATGCAGGACAGTCCACAGATGATGCTGGCGATGGCCAGTCTCCTGTGGTTCCTGTCCCTGGAGGAGGATGCCAAGTCTCTGCTGGGGATCACATCGATGCAGGTGCTGTCAGGTGAAACATCTGTCTGGTCTGAGGGCTGAAGGGTTTTCAGAGGAACTTCCTCCATTTCTTTATGATTTGTTTCTGGGGGAAATAGTGCCCGGAGAAGGTGAGTTTTACAACGATATGTCTAGTAGGCAGTGATACAGGTGTGTCTCTAGAAGGCAGGGATACAGGTGTGTCTCTAGAAGGCAGTGATACAGGTGTCTCTCTAGTAGGCAGTGATACAGGTGTGTCTCTAGTAGGCAGTGATACAGGTGTGTCTCTAGAAGGCAGTGATACAGGTGTCTCTCTAGAAGGCAGTGATACAGGTGTCTCTCTAGTAGGCAGTGATACAGGTGTGTCTCTAGTAGGCAGTGATACAGGTGTGTCTCTGGTAGGCAGTGATACAGGTGTGTCTCTAGTAGGCAGTGATACAGGTGTGTCTCTAGTAGGCAGTGATACAGGTGTGTCTCTAGTAGGCAGTGATACAGGTGTGTCTCTGGTAGGCAGTGATACAGGTGTGTCTCTAGTAGGCAGTGATACAGGTGTGTCTCTGGTAGGCAGTGATACAGGTGTCTCTAGTAGGCAGTGATACAGGTGTGTCTCTAGTAGGCAGTGATACAGGTGTGTCTCTAGTAGGCAGTGATACAGGTGTGTCTCTGGTAGGCAGTGATACAGGTGTGTCTCTGGTAGGCAGTGGTTGCGTTAGGGCAGAGGGATTTCCCTGACACATGTGGTGAAGTGGTATGCACTGTGTCTGCTCTCTGTTAACCAAGAGCCTGAATAACTGGTATGATGGCACTGCCCATGTCATAATACCCAAATTTCTGCTTGCTCTTTTATGTTAGAACATGAACACGAATATTAGAGTAACCTGTTAAAAAGATATTTACAAGATTAAAGAAAATTGTAGTATGACAACTATTTCTAGCCCCTTAGGCTTGACAATGTTTTTTCCCCCAACCAAATACTCTTTTTGTTTCTTTTTTTCCTCTCCCTTTTTTCCAATCAAAGGTTTGATCATAAGACTTAGACTTATTAACCATTTTAAATGCTTGTTGCTCATTTTGAAACACACAATGGGAAGTCTGAAAACAGATCAACTTATTGACTGAGCGCCACATGATACAAAGAGCAGAAGGTATTTTCCAACATGTCCTGACTAGATTTACAAAATGTTCAGTTTGAATGTCTCTGTCCACCTTCTAATCAAACCCTATGTTACAGGTGTTAGCATATAAACAGCTCTATTCACATGGCTAATGTATGGAGTTACACATACCCATAATCTTTCTCCGATGTGATTTATTCTATAGTCACGGTAAATTTCTTCTTAAGATATGACTACAGCTGTTCAAGTATTGAGCCATTTATCCAAAGACTCTTGTTCGGTTCCTCCCAGCAAATTCCATACTGTTGTTTTCCTCAAGAAACACTTCTTCTTTTGTGTGTGTGTGTGTGCTGTCTGTGTCTTTGTCGATTCTGCACACTTGAGAGTTGGTAAATGACGGAAGAGCAGATAGCGAAACCTTTACGAACTTCCACGCCCTGTCACCGCTCAAACCTCTCTATACTGCACCCCTCCTTCCTCCCCCCTCCACCCCTCCTCTATACTGCACTCCTCCACCCCTCCTTCCTACACTCACACCTCTCTATACTGCACTCCTCCACCCCTCCTTCCTCACACCTTTCTATATTGCACTCCTCCACGCCTCCTTCCTCACACCTCTCTATACTGCACTCCTCCACCCCTCCTTCCTCACACCTTTCTATATTGCACTCCTCCACCCCTCCTTCCTCACACCTTTCTATACTGCACTCCTCCACGCCTCCTTCCTCACACCTCTCTATACTGCACCCCTCCACCCCTCCTTCCTCCCCCTCCACCCCTCCTTCTTCACACCTCTCTATACTGCACTCCTCCACGCCTCCTTCCTCACACCTCTCTATACTGCACTCCTCCACGCCTCCTTCCTCACACCTCTCTATACTGCACCCCTCCACCCCTCCTTCCTCCCCCTCCACCCCTCCTTCTTCACACCTCTCTATACTGCACTCCTCCACGCCTCCTTCCTCACACCTCTCTATACTGCACTCCTCCACCCCTCCTTCCTCACACCTTTCTATACTGCACTCCTCCACGCCTCCTTCCTCACACCTCTCTATACTGCACTCCTCCACGCCTCCTTCCTCACACCTCTCTATACTGCACTCCTCCACCCCTCCTTCCTCACACCTTTCTATACTGCACTCCTCCACGCCTCCTTCCTCACACCTCTCTATACTGCACTCCTCCACGCCTCCTTCCTCACACCTCTCTATACTGCACCCCTCCACCACTCCTTCCTCCCCCTCCACCCCTCCTTCCTCCCCCGCCAGCTCCAGTACGTTATAATGTCTATGCCTGCGCCTCTCTCTTGTCACAGTAACAGGTTATGAGAACCTCAAAGCCTTGTCCACTGTCCTTTAACAATGCGACATTCCAGGAGATTTACGATACCTTCAGTCTAAACACGCCCAAGCTTGCCAGAGGTTAGGATAGTCTGAATAATACATTCCCAACATCATAATTACTGAACAAAACAATGTGTGCTTGTTTGTTTGTTTGTAACTATGTTTAATTTGACTCCATAAAGAGAAACCTAACCTTGTGATTGTATGAAATTATCACAATTGGGAAAAATATCCTTCTCAACCTTAACATGTAAAATACGCTACTTCCCTTTGTAGTCATTTTTACGCAAGACATTTATTGAATGTGCACTTTATGAGTCAAGACTTTCGTCAACCCACAACCGTCAGTAAGTTTCAAGCCTGGTTCAGGCAATACCTGACCACGTTCTTATGACGTCACACACTGAATCAGTTTCGCCCCCCCCCCCCCCCCCCCCCCCCCTCTCTCTCTCTCTCTCGCTTTTGCGCTCGCATATATTGACTCTGTTTTATAAGCCAGGGGAGCTGACTTGGGCGGATCTCTCAATCAACAGTACCGCGACCGTCGATATCGGGCTGCCCAGGTTCATAAAACGTTTAACTCTTGTCAACCAATAGCAAAGCACAGCTGACGTTGCTGTAAACACGGAAATGCTGCTTAGCTCGAGAGAAACTACACGAGCAAACACTGAATATAACAGCCGTTCAATATTTTGTTAATAGTTGTGGTCTCCACACAATGGAGAAGGAGAAATCCATACTTCTGGCAACTGAAAAATATGCATCTCTTGAGATTTGGAATTATGAGTTGAATGGTGCAACTTTGGAGAGGAAAAGACACGGAAAGGGGAATGATGGGGCTGTAGGCAAATCAGTAACAGGCTTTTTCAAAGTAAGAAAGACTTATAACGTTGAATAAATGCATGTTTCAGGCCCATTGCAGCTATATTATATCGCTATACATTGCTCAAATAGATAGATCATTTGCAATGATCCTTTGGTTTTGCAGAGTGTCTTCCTGCCTCAGGGGTACCCAGATAGTGTCAGTCAGGATTACCTGCACTATCAGTTTTGGGACACCCTGCAGGTAAATCACGTCAAATAAAAGATTTCAACATTTATTTAAAGTTTATAACCCCCCAGTTGCTTACCAGACTAATATCATTCAATAACCACCACCGTCTCTCCTCTCTCACATCATAACTCAAATGTTACAGGCATTTGCCAGTTCTCTTTCTGGTACTCTTGCTACTCAAGCTTCCTTAAGAGGAGTTGGTGTTGGAAACCAAGAAGCTACTGTAGCTGCTGCAACAATTACCTGGTTACTTAGAGGTGAGAATAAACGTACAAATGACCTATTTGACTACTTATTTTCAACAAAATATTTGTTGTACATTTACATTATTTTATGTGATTATTTGTCTTTTCTAGATGGCACTGGGATGTTAGGAAGAATACTCTTTGCTTGGCATAAAGGGTGAGTGTTATAGTATCTATATTAGGCTAAATGTCACTATTATTGTTTGCATTTTAGTAATATGTCAATATCACGTTTGTATTTATAGGAACAAACTGGATTCTGAAGCCAAAAAATGGAGGTATTTTTAGCAAGCACAAAACATTTAGAGGGCAGAGGGGTATCAGTCAATTTTCTTCTGGTTATTTAAGATTCTACTTGTTTGTTTGTTCTGTCCTCCAGACTTTTTGCTGATGTTCTCAATGACATTGCCATGTTCATGGAAATTCTGGCTCCCATTTTCCCAACATGGTTCACTGTGATTGTGTGCACTGCAGGAGTGTTCAAGGTGGGTTTGATTATCTGATAATGCAGCTCTGGAAGAGAGGACACTGCACTTTTTATTTTATTTTTATTGGATTGAGAATGACTTCCAGATGGGGTCAAAACATGGAACACTGTCTTGAAAAGTTCTTACTGGGGAACAGAAGGGAAAAACATTTAAGAAGTCATTGCAAATTGTACCCCTATGTACCTGGAAGACACATGATAACACACTGTTGTGTTTTCTTTCTCTGGACATTTTCAGTCCATTGTAGGAGTTGCTGGAGGAGCTACCAGAGCTGCTTTGACCATGCACCAAGCTCGCAGAGACAACATGGCGGATATCTCTGCCAAGGATGGCAGTCAGGCACGTCACATATCTCTCTTTTGTTTACATGTAGTCATTTATCAGACGCTCTTATCCAGAGCGACTAACGGCAAGTATAGGGACATTCCCCCTGAGGCAAGTAGGGGGAAGTTCCTTGCTCAGGGACCCAACGTCATGTTGGCATGGTCGGGATTAGAATTCGACTCCCTGTCGATATTCACGTAACATAACCATCACTAACATGCTTGTCTTGCTGTGTGTCGTCTTCTGAGCAGGAGACTTTGGTGAATCTGGCTGGGCTTCTTGTCAGTCTGGCTCTAATTCCTCTGGTCACTGATAATTCACTGTAAGTCTGAAATGAGTTCTATCACGTTTAGGGTCAGTGCGTTACGTGCATTTCAATCCAAATGTTTGATTAAGGTACGAAATAAAGTTAATTTATAGTTTTTTTTAAATGGACATCTTTTCATGATAGTTGAGCCTGTTTGGTTAAATGGTTGACTGTGTTTCCTGTCTGTCCTTCCTAGGCTGACATTCATCCTTTTCTCCATATTCACAATCCTACACTTGTTTGCCAATTACAAAGCTGTGCGCTCGGTTGTCATGGAAACCCTCAACGAAGCTCGACTTGCCATTTTGCTCCGTCGGTACTTGAAAGATGGTCGAGTCCTAAGTCCACAGGAGGCTAACTACAGAGAACCTGTGTTTCTAGGTACGGCAGTCATCCCTGGAAAGTCAATATTTCAACTTTATTTTCTTCTGTTAGTGTCAAAGTTGTGTACAGTGTAAATTATAAAAAATTTAGTAGAATGATCTGTTTTACAGAGTTCAGAAGTACGACTCCCGTTAGACTTGGAGTGAGACTTGGGGAACTTGTTAACAGGTAAAGTGTAAAAGCCACTTTGTGTTGCATTGTTATGTGTATGTATTTATTTTCGTAAAAGTTATTCCCTTTGTTTAGCTACGAGGACCTACAAGCGGCTACGAAAAACAGTAATAGACCTTTTCTTGTAGGAGTCAAACATGGTATGTATAACTCATTACATATCCTACATGTAATTTTTTTGGGTGGTATTTAGTTAATTTTCCACCTTTGTTGTTCACACACAGGCTGCGTGTGTGTGTGTTTGGGACCAGAGGCATCAGTGTGTGATGAGATCAGGGTTATGTGCCAAGCCCTGTGTATTAGCACGGTGTTAAACCCTGTAGAACCTTTAGAGGGCGCTCTAAAGCAACTCGCAGTTTCACATGGGGAAAAGAAAGGTAAAGTTGTGCCCTATTCTGTTTCATCCATTACATTTTTTGTCACATCAGATTATGTATATTGGGTATTTCCAGTACAGTAGTTTGGAATGCCAAACACTTCTTCTTTACCTTCTATTTATGTATTATTTCACATTCAGACCACTGGGATCTTGTTTATGAGAGTGACAAGCTAATGGACCAAACATTTCAGCCATTCCTTAAAGGTAAGCCACATATACATTACATTTACATTTATACATTTAGCATACTCCAAAGCGATATTAGAACAACAAGTCCCTCAGTAAGAGTCATTGTGATTTTGGTGACACCTTACAGGCTTGGAAGATGCTGGATGGCAAACACATAGAAACCTGCTGGACTGGGATGAGTGGAGATTTGAATGGAAGAAAAAGAGCAGTTGAAGTTGCCTAGCCGATCGTATTTAGGGCATTTTTTATCAACATTTGTTTTCGTTTGTTCGATTTCACACAGAAAACGTATTTGTTTAATAAATGTACTGCTCTCTTAATAGTAAGTCATTTTGTTACCTATTTAGCAAATGAAGTAGCAACATTGGCAGTTACCATGGGCACAGAAAGCTTGTCCCAGACATAGTGTTTAAACATAGGGTTCACACCAGGAAACATTGGGCCCAATGTAAACTGTAGTTGATCTGAGACTGTCCCTGTGGGTAGAGGTTTTTCCTTCCTGAACTTCGTCCAGAGAAACCTCATTAGAAGCCAATGTTATTACATAAAATAACATATTAGAGTTAATCTTCTACAAAATTCAAATTCCTTCAAATGTGTCGTTCCAACCCGAGTCAAGTGGGGCGCACGTGCAGTCAACAAAATCTCAAGTACATCAAAACATCCGGTGACGTAGCAGCAGTCCTGCATGTATGCCATGGACCTATGATATTAACTGTGCAGACTAGTAACAACACAGCGTGTCTACAGCCAGGGAGCTCGCATATCAAATCTGCTGTAAATATATCGGACCAGAAAAGATAATGTTCCAATCTAGCAACCATTTTACGTTTGCTGGATCATGTGCTGGCGAGTACGCAGGCTAAAATAAGCTGGAGCTAAAATGGGTAAAGTCAAATGTTCTGCGTACAATTGTGAAAATCGCACTAAACCAGGCGTGAAATTTGTAAGGTAAGAGAGTTGATACTGTCAGTATTTATCATTATCAATAAGTTCAGAATGACGGCATATCCAAAAAGCAACAACCAACGCAAGAGACTATGGAACTATATGAAGCCAAATACTTTGCTGCCATGTTATGGCCATGCATGTTCTTTTATTCTTGTTTCTATAGATTCCCTCTCAAAGATCCCAAACGGCTGAAGAAATGGCTTGTGAATTTGAGGTGGAAAGGCTGGACCCCTTCTCGATTTTCAGTCCTGTGCCTGGATCATTTTGAGCCAAAGTATATTATTGGTGGAGCTAAACGAGCACGACTCCGAGCTAACGCAGTTCCAACTATATTCAACTTTTCAGGCATCATGCAAACGAAAAAGGTTCAGAAACAACACATTAGCTCATCACATGCGATGAATAATCAAATAGTTGTGTTTAGATCTCAGAGTTTGTCAATAGCCTGCCACTTGTTGAAGGTCATATTGCTATACTGCCTTCTGACCAAAGGATGTTTGTAATTTCCTGTTATGAATTATGTCTTTATCTATAACGAGTGATTATTATGTGCTGTCAACCCTTATTATAACTGCAGAGTTCGATTGTTGAAATACCAACACAGTCAAGCCCTTCCTCACCTGCCAAATCCAGTAAATTGAAGAGACCTCGTCAAAAGAATACACATGATTCAGCAAAAAGGCAAGTTAATAAAATACAGGAGAAATGTCTGCTTTTTGCAACAGCTCCTCTTGTTTATTGAGATTGAGAATATAAACCTGGCTAGTCCAAGCAGTTTTTAAGACATGTATTCAACCTATAAAAATGATTCCCTTGTTAGACCCACTGAGGGTGGCACCTGGGTAACATTGATGGATGATTCATTCCGAAAGATTGAGTCTTTCCCAGGTTTTTTCCATGGGAACTACTGTCTGCCACATGTAAGATGCTCACATTTAATTTTAATTGTATTCAATCTACTTACTGATAATGTCAATTGTTGTATTCCATGGTTTATGTAAAGATCACAGTAAAGCTGAGGCCTAGAGAACCATAGATACAGATATTTCATAATATCGCTCATGTTTTGCAGAGTATTCGATGGGCAGGTGAAACCTCTTCTCACGTGAGTAGTTTGATGTTCCTCTGATGAGTCACTGGTTCTCTGTCATCCTGATCAGACCCTAACCATCATCTACAGGGGGAGACTGACAACAAAACACTCCAGAATGAACTACTTCTGAAACACATAATAGAGGTAAAACGTCTTGATTTGGAAAACAGTGTCCAGATGACTACCTCTGAGACCTTTTTCTACAATGGAACACTCCTGGACGAATGAGAGTGTACACACAGACTTATTTTATGATGTTCATTATTTCTGTTCAGATCAAGGGGCCGTGGGAGTGGCTAGGTTTGGATATTAGAGGACCAGTGCCCACAACACTGAATGGAAGCAAGTATATTCTGACTGTGATTGACTACTACTCCAAATGGTTGGAAGCCTTCCCCCTCAGAGTGAACACATCAGGGGAGGTTGCGAACCATATCGTTGAAATCATCTCCCACTTTGGTTTCCCATATAAAATACTATCTCGTCTGAACCGGAAGTTTATTAAAAAAGTGAGACACAAATCAAATCTCATACATGATATCACTACTTTTAGTTTATACATTTTAATTCCCACAGGCTTCCATTTCATGTTTATATTTTTAAAGACACCTCAAACAAAGAACGTTTTAAATAAAATAATTTTGGGGGATGTATACTGTCGGCATAATCTCCTATTCTAGCTGTGGTTTTACAGGTTGATGTATGTCTTTGTGTGACTCACAACATATTTAGTATGTTTTACGTTCTTCAAAACGTTCTGAGTTTAAATAATTGTGACGTAAATGTTTCAGATCAACGACACATTGAAAAAACAACTAAAGAAGTTGTGCGAACCTCTTGTAGTCTTCCATCGACAAACTGGCACACTGGATCTGGACACGCAGGACGTGATCGACAAGTCAGTGATTTTAACATTACATTTAGTCATTTAGCAGATGCTTTTATCCAAAGCTTTACAAAAGAGCATCAGTCACTGATCATAGCAACGTGATAGACCCCAAACATAGTGGGTTTATAATAATGTACCTGTTGGTCTTTTAAAGTATCTAGTAAGTTTTTCATACATGAATACTGACTCTGACTTTGTACCTCCGCAGGATGGTGACAGATCTTTTGAAGGAACACGAATGCAACTGGGATGTCTTCCTGCCTGCTAAGGTCTTCAGTCTGTGCCTTCAAGAGCACTCGGTGATCAAAGAGAGGCCTTTTTCCCTCCTGCACTGTAAGAGGAGGCAGCCTGACACTGTTCCCAGACAAGTGCCTGTACGTAAACTATAGAATTCAAAACAAAACATCTGTTTCATTTTTGCCACGACTTCACCTGTACACAATTGCTTCTCTTGCACTTCTGATTGGATGCTAAACTGTATTTTGTTTCCTTGTATTTATACATGTGGAATGACAATAAAGTTGAATCGAATCGAATCTGATCTAGTAGAATGAACGTAATGAGTTTGTTTTACACAGGGCTCTAAATGGATGCTGTTTATTCTTCTCCTCTAACAGTTCTGCGTTGCAGAGATCCGAGAGAGCAGCTTTGTAATCCGCTTGAATCAAAACAAAGTCACCAATGTACATGGTGAGTTAATAACACATATAATACAATGCTTTCTGGTAATGGGATGCTTTCAGGCGTTATTGCAGACACTTAATTGCCTACAGAATATTGTACTGAATCATCGAAATGATATTTTACAAACAAAATGACTGACAAACTGAAAATCTTGCAGGTATCGCCGGAAATGAAAGTGAAAAAGAAATATCTGAAAGCAACACTCTCATGAGGGTGGCCTTCGTCATTCAGCAGTGATTTTTTTTTTTTTTTTTTTTTTTTTTTTTTTACAGGAACTTTTAATTTCAGCCCCTATGATCAGTTTAATCTTGTCAAGATAGTGACATGTAAGGATAGTTTTAGCGACTTTGAAGAATTGTCACACGATTTTGTACTGTATCTGCCACAGTAGCATTGCATGAACTAATGGGGGGGAATTATATGGTGAAATTCTAGTTTCAGGAAAGAATTTTTATTTATTTATTCCAAACTGGAAAACGAACGCAAGGTAATTCAATAAAGAATGATTTAACACTTTCTTTGTTTCAAAATCTAGAGTTTTATTCAGAACACTTTATGACTACAGTAATCCCTTGTTTTTTCACGGGGGTTACGTCCCCAAAAAGCACCCGTGATAAGTGAAATCCGTGAAGTAGAAACCTTTATTTATTTTTTACAATTATTATACTGTACAATTCGATTTAAATTAAAGATTAATGCATTCCGTAATGCCGACCTACAGCCGCACAGCCTTTACTCTCCTTTAGCATGTCCAGAAGTTTAACTTTTTCTGCGACTGTTAACATCTTCCTCTGCCTTTTGGGCCCGAACGCAGGTGCCTTTGTCGGTGCAGAACGTTTTGTCGACATTATTGGTTAAGAGAATTTGCTTATATACAAGAATTTTACTTGTATTTTACGCGTGTATCTGTTTTGCACGTGTACAGTGCATACAGTATTACAGTAAACCACAACGTTATTGACGCACAGGTAGAGAAGAAGCAGAGAGAAACCGTGAAAAGTGAACCGTGATATAGCGAGGGATTACTGTACATCAAATGTATTATTGTGGTGGTAGGTAGTGCAAGTTATTTGCAACAAAAAAAGAAGGTAGTTGCCTGCCCCCTGCTGGCTGCCCCCTGCTGGCACACTGCTGCCCCCTGCTGGTTGCACCCTGCTGCCCCCTGCTGGCTGCACTCTGCTAGCACACTGTCCGCATACAGACACAGCTGTTGTGATTGTCGCGTGGGATAGCGGAGGTGCAACCAAGCGCGAGAGAAATGGTGAGTGGAATCCGGCTAGCTAACGTTAGCTTGCTATTAATGATCTATTTAGTAACACATTTCGGTCATTGTGGCTCTCACGAATGTATTTACTACCGACACTAAATATATACTTACAATAGAAGAACTTACATTTCGATCTGTGAGGTGGAAGCCAAGTCTCTTTGTTTCGCCTCTATATCGTTAGCTAGTTAGCTAGCTGGCTAGGCTAGGCACCTTACTGGAATAGGCTAATAGTGCTTAGCATAGATGCTACAAGCAAGTGTCAGTACCGAAGAACCAGGTGAACCAGATGTTTGTTGTGGTCCAACTAGCCTAGCAAAGTGGTTTTGATGCTAACCAATGCTAGCAGAGGCTGTGACTTTCTTGCCATTGTCATATTTAAGGTGTTAGCCGGTATAATGTCGCCAGCTACTAGTAGGATGACCGTTCACTAATGTAAAATCACATATTGACCGGTTCCGATGGCTAAAATAGGCGGTCCAGCAGCTTGTTGCAGCTTGGACCTGACCGTCCTGGTAGCTAGCTGGTGATAATGAAGCTGAGTTAGATATTGTTGTTGGTTGGTTGACCGGCTAGTTAGCCTAAATTGTTTCCCCCAGCTAAGCACATAAAGCTACTAGAGTCCACCTAACTGACACAGCTTGGAGACCTGCACATTTAATATCAGTTACTTTAGTCAAATCTACAGATGTCAGTGTTGAATTGAATGAACTAGCCTGGGTGTAAAACGAAGAGCTTTCCAAGATAGAAAGAAAAAGCGAATTTCATGTGCAGGGTTCCATATTTCTGTGAAAACTCACAAGTTGCTATTATTAACTGCATCTAGAACTGAATACCACATAATTTAAAGAGATATGCAACAAAGATGTTAAATTGAGAGTCCACTTTCACTTCTGTAGTTTGGTTCATGGTACAAGACAAGCTTGATTGCTTTTAAATTGATATTTACACCATAGAAAAAGGCCAGTCTACTGTAAATAACAGGGGTGCTTTCGTTAACAAACTCCTCATTATGTTGACTTCTGTTCTAGGATGTGTTTCTGATGATTAGGCGTCACAAGACGACCATCTTCACAGACGCTAAAGAGTCCACCACTGTCTATGAACTAAAGCGCATTGTTGAAGGTATCTTAAAGAAGGCACCAGAGGAACAAAGACTTTATAAGGTAAACGGATTTACTGATCTGTCTTGATAATCAGTTGTTTAAAAAAAAGTTTGATTAGTAAAACAGGGTCTTATTCTGTATCTTTTCTGAAGTCAATATCTGTGAGAAACCTCACCTCCCCTTTCTATGTCTATTGTCAGGATGACATGTTGCTTGAGGATAGCAAGACTCTCGGAGACTGTGGATTTACAAACCAGACAGCCAGACCTCAAGCTCCAGCCACAGTCGGTCTAGCTTTCCGTCTCAGTGGTGAGTGAACTATATCGGGACAGACTTATTCACTCGCAGACGTTGTGATTTTCAGACATGCGTTTGACTTTACATTGTCTGTGACACTTCTTTTGTTGTTGTTGAATATATCTCTCAATGACAGTACTTGTTAGTAACCTTCTGGCTTTCCTAATCTACATGGACTCTTTATAATACCCACCTGACTTCTTGCTAACTGTCACAACCCCCCCCCCCATGTTCCTCTCATAGATGATGCTTTTGAGCAGCTGAGGGTTGAACCCTTTTCCAGCCCCCCTGAGCTCCCGGACGTCATGAAGCCTCAGGACTCTGGCAGCACAGCCAATGAGCAAGCAGTCCAGTGAGGGCAGGGGGTGACCATGAAGGGAGGGGTTTGGGAAGGGGTGAAATCCAGGATGTTGTGCTTTAGTTGGGCATATTTACTGACTAGTGGTGTTACATGCAGATACATTTGTGAGATCTTCATTTTCTGCTGGAAAAAAAATACATCCCCCCCACCCCCCCCATTGTTCACAAAGAGGGGGGACGTTTTAAACCTGTTGCCACATTTCTTCTCAGCTACGCTCACGCACGTTTAAATCAGCTCTCAAATCCTTTATCAAAGATTTCTTACTGATTTGTTACACACCACTATCTGTAAAAAAGTTGAAATTATAAAAAAAGGATTAGTTGTTAGGCTGCAGATGAGAATCGGATCTCTTATTTAATTTCAATGTTTTTTTTTTGGGGGGGGGGCGGTTGGGTGAGGAAAGGGGGCGGGTGATTGTCTTTATGCAAATGTGTTTTGCCTATTTTGGGGGTGATGGAGGTTTTGGGGTGCGTGTGCATTTCAATTTTAGAAATCCCTGTTGCTGATCTGCATATGTTTTGTTTTTCTATTGAGAATTAATATTGATTTAGAAGTTCATTTTTTTTCTTTCTTTCGGCTGGTTGTATTTTTTGCAACAGCAGGGGTTTGTGTGTTTGTATGTTAATAGCTTATCTAGAAAACATGTGCATGAAATAGGTCTCCAATAAAAAATAAATAAAAAGAATAACCTGTTAATGGCAGAGTGTAATGTAAAGTGTAGTGGAACACGCAAGATTTACAATTGGTATCATTTGTAGTTATGGTGTGAAGGTATTCCGTTTTTCACTCTGGTGGTGGGTTTTTACCTTTGCACTGGAGTTTGTTGTTTTCATTTAAGTCCTTGCCTTGTTTGTAACACCCCCCCACCCCTGTAGTGTTATTTTTTGGTGTTCAACAACCCAATCACAATTTGAAATCTCCAGTTGAGGTCTATACTAAAAGTTATATTGGTTTAGTTTTTTTTTTACAAGCAAAGATCAGCTAAGATCCTGGAATCCCTCTCAGTCTAATGAAACAGAAGGAATGGTAAAACAAAAGGAATCTACTTAAATTTGAAAAGGTGTCAATCATCAAGACAAGTTGAGATGGTGTACCATTAAGCCCTTTTTAATGTGGGACTTTATAAAGTTCCTGTATAAAACTTGAATTAATATTAAAAAAAATGTCTCTTTCAACCTTGTAAGTGTGGCCTGTAAGTGCACAAACTCTATGTATTTATACTCTGGTACATCAAATGTGAATAGCGCTTAAAAAATACTTGCAAATGTTTCATGAGTGAACAAACGGGGGTAAAACATTTATAAATTTTTTCAGGGGGGTAAAAAGACGTAGAACTAAAAGTAGAAGAATCAGAGAGGTGACGGAAGGAATGTAGGTAGGTTAATTTGTTTCAAGTGTCGCGGTGCGCTCCCGTGGTGGGGGTGCACATAGACATTAATGTCTATGGGGATGCATCTGGAGGCACAACACCGGATCTTGCTCCCATCGTGGGGGTGTATCTAGAGACACAACACCGGATCTTGTTGCTGCTCCGGGTGGCTTTAAGTGCGGCTGCGTCCTGCGAACGAATACAAAGCGCACAGTCGCAGTGTTCTCACGTTAATCATGCCTTCATATTTTTACATGCCAAGTAGCTTTCTAGCCTATGCCGAATTTTCAACAAATCTTGTGGATTTATGAAGAGTTTGTTGATTATTGGCGAACATCACTGACCCTGTTAGCTGGACAACTTAGCTAAATAGATTGCTAATTTGGTAAACAAGGCTAACGTCGCTCTAATACGTTGGCTAGTTCCTGGCACCTGACCTGTCAACTTGGACTGTAGCACCGAGCTAACTAGACTACATATAAACTTTAAAATGAGAAAATAAGTAAATCTGACGGTAGCTCGTATCTACGTAGTTCTTTTAAGATTCTATTACTTTCCACACACCACTTGTAACCAGCAGCCAGTCATGTATAGTGGGTACGTGGAGTCTGCTGGCAGAGCAGTGTTGGAGATGATGCAGGGGGAATGGGAACCTCTCTCCCAAGGGGAACTGGAACAACGATTGGACCAGGCAGTTGAGAAGATCCTGGAAACAGAACTTTTATCCAAGGTTCGGGTCCAACCTCTCCCTGTGTGCCCAGAGCGGGCAGAACCTCAGGTACATGCAACCGAATCGAGCACATTCCCCCCTGAACAACAGGAAGCCGAGCCTGAACAGTCATCTGAATCAGTGGACAACATTGCTGTAAAGGTAATCATAGTAGCTACTACATTTTGAACCCAGTGATAAAAAAAAAAATCAGTGTTAATTTGACAAGATGCGATGTTGTGCTGTTTTTCTGTGTCTTCTTAAGTGTATTACAGACCTCCTGCAGAATTCCGATTCAAGTTTCAGCAGGAGCCGCTTGTCAGGTCGAGCTCGCCTCTCCTTGTCCCACACAGTTCTCCTCTCTCTCACTCTCCTGTCTAAGCGCATCAGCTACAGATCTGTATCCAGCAGTTTCCGTCTAGAAAAAGGAAACATCCACAGAATATTTTTCTCGTTCTGTGAGCGTGTCAACGTGCTCGAAGACCAACTCATCAAGTGGCCTGTTGGTGGGTATAGATAGAGGATTATTGCTGGAGAACTGATGAATTCATATTGGAAGAAAAAAAACGATGCTCTAAATTGTTCTTACTTGTTGAAATGCACATAAATAAAGGCACACACACCTTATTGTGTTTTCTTAGCAGTCTCTACTGACAGTGGAAGTCTCCTGCCCCTTTCCAGTCTGCTGGGGAAGGCCGTTCGACCGAAGGAGCAGGATATTCCCGCTGTCCTGGGAGTCCTGAGTAACACCCGTATCCCCATCCGCCTACCCATAGGGAAACAAGATTTTGACAGCATGGTGCCAGAGGTTAAAAAGATGAAAAAAGAGGTTCATCCTGACTCCTGGCTCAATCTGGAACTGGCTTGTGACCACAGAGGCAGATTCATACACTGCCAGATCAGCAAAGGATCAGACGTCACCAGAGGCAGTTCTCTTAAAGACAAACTCAAACAGAACCCTGAAATGATGCCTCCTGGGTCGTGCCTTGTTGCTCCAGTAGGATACCCCGTCTGTGCACAGATTCTTACCCCGTTCACGGTCACTCACGGTCCCAGAGAGAATCTCTTTAACAGGACGCTGGGGGTTCATTTCTGCACCTTCCACCAGGCTGTGGCTGATCTGAAAACAAGGTTTCAAAGGCTCCGGTATCTGGACATGGGTAACTTTGAGAGGGCCAAAGCAGTTGTGCTGACAGCCTGCATACTGCACAATGTTTTCCTTGACATGGGGCAAGAGGTCAGAGGGGAGATGGAGGAGGAAGTAAGTGGGCAGGAGGCAGAGGGAGAGGCCGATATCGAAGGTGTGGAGAGAAGAGAGGCTGTTGCAGATTTACTCTATCAAGCTTTTGAATTCAGTAATGTGTGATGTTTATTTTATTTATTTACAACCCATTCCTTCTGTTATAGATTTATTTT
Source organism: Protosalanx chinensis (assembly GCA_030340685.1). Classification (NCBI taxonomy): domain Eukaryota; kingdom Metazoa; phylum Chordata; class Actinopteri; order Osmeriformes; family Salangidae; genus Protosalanx; species Protosalanx chinensis. Next base: position 1,322,182 of record CM059326.1, on the reverse strand, counting down.
CATTAAAAACTATTTACAATATTTTTGACCATGTTAGGAACTATTGGTGGATTTATTTATTATCTGTACATAAACACGTTTAAATCTTACACTAAAATGTAAGATCACTCAAGTTATTTCTCATCACGTAAGTGACAAGATCCAAGATGGTAACAAATCAAAGGTATCTCTTTGTAGTTGTTCCCATGTGATATCAAGTCATTTGTTATCCAGTTCTGGACATTGCTACAGGACATTGTTACTCTTTTGTCAGTGGAGTAGTGTTGTTTTGAGACAAACTTGAAATGGCACGAGCCAGGTTGTTAATTGCTTCTATCTTCCTCTCTTCCAAAGCTTTCTGCTGGGCCCACATGTTCATTTTCCTCTCCTGTAGCTCCATGTACAGCTGCAGCACGTCCTGTGGGGGTCTGGCCGGGCAGGGGGCAGCTGTAAGGGTGGGTGTAGGGAGGATAGGAGTGAACCTCTTGTTAGCGATGGCTTTGCCCAGCTTTGTTCCGCAGAGTTTGGCCTTGCGCTGTGCTTCAATCTCCTCTCGACTCTTACCCAGGACTTCATGCATGGCCTTAAAGAACTCCCAGTGTACGCTCCCTGCTCCTAGTCTCTTAGCCCTCTCTGCGTTCTTCCTATACGTGGCTAGCATGTTCCTCCACTTCAGATCACACTCGTAAGCCTTGACTGTAATGTCAGGGTTCCCTGCGGCTCGTAGCTTGGTGGTCACCCTCTCTGCCACGGTTTCCCACAGTTTCTTTTTCTTGCACACTGGCTGGTCGAATGCTTGGTCCATTTCCAGTCGGGTTTGGGCAAGTTGCCATGTCGCTTGTAAAGTCCAGACAAATTCTAAGAACAGTGACAATGGGGGGGAAACATGAATAAACACAGGGTTGAGGTTTGACTGTGTCTTTTTTCCCTCTATTTTTTAATTAAAGAAAAGTTTCATTTATAATTTATAATTTTTATTATATATATAGGCCTATGAGTTCACTGTAAAAAGTGCATAACAATTCCACCTTTGTGTAATCACAGATAATGCATATTGTCATTTCCTCCAAATTGATGTGGAAACTGAACGGTCCTCGCATGTTTGTTGATTAACTAAAAGAGTTGGACGAAGCACTGACCTGCATTTGTTTTTTCACAATCCACACTGGACACTGTTGGATTTTCTTCTACTTCAAACTTCTCTGTAACAATTGTCTCACCTTCTATAACCTCCATTGTATTAACTCTGCCACGACAACGATGCTGTTGTTAATATAAGTATTCATCAACCGATTCTATCGTAGACTTTAACAACTCCTTGTGCCAACCGATGAATTTTCCGCATCAACAAAAACGATGAGTATAACAACCTTCTCTTCATTTCTACTGACGACGCGAATGCAATCGTTCGATCCGGTACTATACTGGGAATTGTAGTTCAGAGAGGATTATACTGGCTGGGCAGACTGGTCTTGTGAACTACAATCCCTGGACTTTAGGAACTACCCCTCGAAATGAGAAAACGTGCGGGACATGTAGTTCTATAAAGAACACTTTTATCTTTATAAAGGGTAACAGATGTGTTTTTTAATTAGTCTGATGTCACAGAGTTACTACTCGGGGTTTAACTGTTTATATAGAGAATGTTAACGACAAGAATCCAGCTCTGAAAAGGCATATAGATAAAGTGTTAACACAATATTTACTACAGGACCCATAGTTAAATAAGCATACGTATCACCGCTGACATCCCTCCCTTTTTTCGTGACCGCCTCCCCGTTTGTTGCTCGGCTAAAGATGGCGTTAGTGGCTAACCGAGACGATGGTTTTTGGTTTGATTAAATTAATGCGGGTGAGAGGAAGTATGCAGTAGTAAGGGTATTTATTCTTGAAACGAAAACTCAAAATATTTAGAGTAAAGTTAGGCCTATTGCATTCCCACCTTAAATAACTATATCGTTTGCTTGGCCTTCTCACGTATGTAGGCCTGTTTTTTAGGGAGTGGACCAAAGCCATACGAACTCCAATTCCCAGCAGCATTGCTGAGGGGTTGTCACTTTGTAATTCTTTCCCACTTGACATGACGGTATTTGTAGTTCTATTTTGATTACCTTTTTTTGGACTTGCTAAAATCTTAAATATATTATGGTGGATGTTTAAATATATATTTATTCCTTATGACTTGATCATAGAAAATCTAAATTATCTATACAAAAAGAAGGATTTATTTATTATTATTTTGTAATCCACACCCCCTTTCATTCTCAATGAAATCCCAAATCTCTGTACTGAAGTGATTTGGGTTGGGGGGGTCAAACCATTGTCGCTCCACCACAACAATGGAAGCAACTGAAAAAAGTATCTTGAAAGAGCCGTCTTCATCTTTGCCTGAATCCTCGCTGACATGGTGCCTATCTCAACTCACAAAATCTGGAAGAGCAACTGAGGACCAAGGAGAAGTCATGGCTGAGCCAGATGAAGGCTGCGACAGAGAGACAGACACCAGGACCAAAGCCAGGCAGTGGAGGTCACTGGTGGCCATCCGGACACAGCACATCAAGGGAAGTGGAAGTGGGATCATACGCTTTAGACTCAAAGGTGGAATCAAGCCTCTTCTCAACCTTATCAAAGATCCTAAATGTTCCAGGAAGACCCTAGACCTGGCGCTCAGTATCCTAGCCAACTGTTGCACCGAGAGGGAGACTCGAGTTGTGGTAAGCTTTAAAGATGTATTATTATAGATTTATTAAGATATTAAGATCTACACCAACATTCAAAAGTTTAGACACATAGTTTCATTCATTTGAATGGGAGGTTGTGTCCAAACCTTTGACTGGTAGTGTATATGTGAGCTTTCCATATGAAAGAACTGTACAAAAAAATGACAATTCTGAATGAAAATGTAAATTATTTCATTGGATAACTAATACCTTCTTCCTTTTCCACCTCTGAAGGTACGGAAACTTGGCGGAATATCGGTTGTAGGTAAGTGACTGGTGATTATAATAAACTAATCACATTCATAATGACTACTTGTGATATGTCATTCATTACTGAAATTGTAATCATGTTCTTTTGCAGTGGACATTTTGAAGAGAAATGTTGCCGTGGTGACGGTCCAGAACAGGGCAGCTAGAGCTCTAGGGAACCTGGCCATGGATCCAGAAAGCTCAACCCTCATTCATTCTGAAGGCAAGTCTCTATTACTATCTGGTCTTCTTGCTTTCTTGTGTGGCGTTTTATATTTTAGGACCTGTGTGCCACATTTGATGTTATTGTACTGATAATACTATTTAGAGGAACATTCCAGATTAAAGTTTTTATTTTTTATGAATTATATTTTCTCTCACACAGGTGGTGCTCCTCTCCTTCTTCTCTGTGTCTCCTTGTCATCCGCCCCCTCCTCTCCCTCCGCTGATCCCTGCAAAGCCCCTTGCCCCAAAATGGAGTGCGCCCAATCTGCTGCCCGCGCTCTTCTATATCTGTCTGACACCCCTGCTAACCGCCTCCTGCTGCTCACCCAGGGCACCTTGTCAGCTCTTGCCCCGCTCATTGCCCCAGAGTACCCCCTGGGGCTGAGGAGGGCAGCCCTCAGGGCCGTCCATGAGCTCACGAGGGGCTGTGGGATAGAGTGTGCCAGGGAGGTTTCGCGTTCTGGGGTTCTGGCTCAACTTGGAGTCATGGCAACAGGCGAGGCCGGGAAACACTTTGAGGAGCTCGCTTTGAAAACCCTGGCCAACATGTGTTCTCAAGGCTGCCTACGTCCGCTAGTAGGATCTCTTGGGGCCATTCAGAAGTTCACAGAGGAGGTGAAAAGGGACAGTTTGAGATCTGGAGTGTTCTTGAAAGCCCTTTGTCTGTGCTGCAAAGAAGCAGTGAACCGTGCCAAGGTGAAAGAAAGCGGTGGTCTGGAGGTGATGATTGGCGTTTTGGATGCCCACCCAAGTCACCCTCTCTCCCGTTTGACTATTTCGGCGCTTGTTGACTTTGTCTATGATGAATCTGCACTTGAGCAGCTGCAGGAACTTGGACTGGTTCCCTTGCTTGTTGCTCGACTGGTAGAGTTGGCTAAAGGGGAAGAGTTTTCTGCTGGAAAGATGGACTTGAGCTTGACCTCCACTATGTCTATACCAGAGCTTCTCTCTTCAGCTTGTTTTGATTCATTTGACTTCCCGCCAGAAGGAAACAGGAAAGAAGAAGTGGGGAAGGATCAGGGTTCATCCAGCTTTCTAAGTCTGAGGTACCGTAGAATATCTTTGTATCATTGTGCATTATCATATTGAGTCAAAGACTGATTTAAAAACAAGTTAAGGTTCTAATTGTTGTTTTATGTTTTTCTGACCACTATTTTTGTTTACGCAGGTCTTGGCTGGTGACAGAGGGTCTGATCTCATCCGAGGGGGATCTTCCTGAGTCCCCTGGGGGGGTGGAAGGGGACTGGAGCAGCCTTCACACCTCTGAGGCTTCTTCCTCTTCTAAGTGCTCCTCGCCTTCCCTATCTCTTCCATCTACCTCCCCAAGAACTGCTACACTGTTGAAAGTCACCTCCTCTACCTCGGTCAACTCCGCGGCTCCGCTCCACCAGCCATCTCCTTGTAAAGATGCAGCTCCCTCCGCTCCCAATCCCCAACCCTCTCCTGCCTCTCTCTCCTCCAATCCCCAGCCCTCTCCTGCCTCTCTCTCCTCTCCTATTAAGACACCTCACAACCTTCTCTCCCCATCCAAATTCTCCTCTCCTCCAAGAAAGAGGCCTCGTGTTCAAACAGCCGTTTGTTCAAACGTTGTTCCTCTCAACACCCCTCCCTCGGTACCACGTACTTTGGCATTCCACCACCCTTACCACCCGGAACCCTGGACCCCTGAGTCCCCCATCCTGCTTCTCCTCTCTCGCTTCTCCCATGCCACAGACCCCAGCTCCGCTCTGGTCAACTCAGGCATTATCTCTGGCCTGCTATTTTACCTCAGCCAACATCAGGACCCCAGTGGCAGGTGTTTCCGCTTGCTGTCCAGACTAAGCTGCAACCCAAACTGCCTGCAGGCGTTGGTTAAGACGGGGTCAGTGGCTGTGATTCGCCACTATCTCTGCCAAAGAGGCATGGAGAGAGAGCAAGACAAAAGAGAGAGGCAATCAAACAGAGTCAAAGCAAAGGTTAAACAGCTTGGTAAGTGTGATTTTTTATAGGTTGCCATTGTTGTGATTTTTGGTGTGAATTTGGTGTTACAATGATGTGTTTCTACAGGGTGGACTCTGCTCAGTAATATTCGTGTCCAGTGTGAGTCGGGGTTCGGGTCTGGAGTCCTGTCCCACGTGATGTTGTCTGGCTCCGAGTCAGACAAGATGAACTGTGCTCTGTCTCTGCCGCTAATAAACAGGTGAGTAAGACAGTCAACTACTCCGGATCCACCAGAATGCTCTGAAACGTTAATCATTGAATCCGGTCTAAAGTAAAGACATGTTGTTCTTCACCAGTAACAAGGTCCTGTTGAAGAAGTTATTGCTGGACAGCGGTGGTCTTATTCTGGCTTTGGAACCAATGGGGTGCCTGGAGGACTGTGGTACAGAGGGGCGGGGCCAAACCAACGAGTGCAGAAGATTTCTTTCAGATTGGCTCAATCCACCTCAAGAGTGTTCCGCTTCCAAATTGACCTCCCTCTACTTTTCTTTGCTGACCGGTTGTCTCTCCAGCCTTATACGTTGTCCCAAACCACTTCGTCCCCAAACCACAACGCAACACCAAACAACCAAGACGCCATCCGCTTACGAAACCGCTGAAAATTCCCCCCCTCCTTTGAAAAAGCCCCGGTTAGCCAACCCGTGCCTTTACGAAGACTATGCCCGCAACCTCCTCTTCCTGCTTGACGATGGGACCCAGGTCTCGGCCAATCGCGAGGCTGTGGGCGGAGCCGAGGGAGGTGACGTGGGGTCGGAGTACTTCAGGGCTTTGTTGAGGGGGGGGTTCGGGGAAGCAGCCAGCGGCTCCACAGAGGCCATCCCCATCAAAGACGTCAGCAGAGGCATGCTGGTTCCGGTGCTTCATTTCCTGCACGGCTGCCGTCTGAACGTGGACAATGCAGAGGAACAGGAGGGCAAGGTAGGGAGGGGAAAGTGCAGAGTTTTGGGATCGTTGGCCAGTGAGGGGATTGATATGTGGAGACTGGGGTCAGAGGGGGACTTGGTGGAGGACCTGGATTTCCAGAAGACGCCTTTGGCGGAGATGATGATTGGAGCGTGCCGTTTTTTGGTGACTGATCTGCAGAAGGAGGTGGAGGATATGTGTGTTGCCATGCTCCTGTCTCCTGGGCGCTCTGCTCCAGAGCTCTCTGAAGAGGCTGGGAAGAAAACTTCTTCCAATATGGACCAAAATGGACCGGAGGGGGAGTGTGCTGATAAGAGCCTGGCAGAGCGCACATCCGGGCTGAATCTGAGCGGTTCTGAGGCCCAGACCAAGACCCAGACCAAACCAGGGACAGACAGCCAGGTAGAGAACCTTCACGTCCCTGGATTCTGTTCTCCTCCGCAGACGGCGAGCGATCTGAAACCTGCATCTGCATCACGAAGACCAAAGGCCAAAGTTATATCAAATATAATCTCAGACGTAGAGAAAATCTCCTCAATTGTCAACCTAACCCCAAAATCAACCTCCAGGTCTATAATTGGCAAAACGTTGCCCCCTACAGGATCGAAGCGCACATTAACGCCCTCTGAAGGACATATGCAACATGTTTTGGACACAAATTCAACCTGGGACTCTTGTTCTGAAGCCGTCCATAGGTGCAGTGTCCTAGGAGCCCTCCTCCCTCAGATATACTGCTTCTCCCAGGTCTATAGTTACCCCAGGCTGGGCAGGGCCTGTCTGTCTGTGCTGCTGGGGTCCCAGACCTCCCCACAGCCTCTCCCCTCCTCCTGGGCAGGAGACTGCCTCCGCAGACTGGCCAGAGATGCAGACTGTACAGAGACTCTGAAACGTGACCTAGTAAATCTGGCCACAGTGGCTCTGAGCTGAGAGGGCGGAGGGGAAGGAGGCCGTAGAGTCAGCAGACTTGGAGGGGACAGAGGGGCGGGGCTTGTTTACGATGGAGAGGCTAGAAGAGGTCATGTGACATGACTGTGAGAGAAACATGTCGCAAACATGAAGTTTTTCTTTTTTTCTTTTTATCTTTAATTTGAGCAAATTCGCATTGATGTTTACAAATGAATTGGCCGTTTAGAACCCAGCATTTACGTCTAGATTTCAAAGGATCTAGCTGCCATGTAAAATGATATTTGCCCAGGGAGAGCACAATGGAAAATGTAATGAATGGTTATAAATCGCTATATTATAATTTATTGAAAGTATTTTCATGTAATATGCGAATGAAATTTTATTTAGAAAATGTTTTCCATTAAGTATTTTTCTTTAGAATGAAATGTAAATACATCATAAAGTAGTCAGTAAGACGGATAAAAAGCTTGGATGACTGAAAATCAGGTATGGACTGAGTGCCATTTTGTGCTGTAAATAAAGGGCTCTATAAGCTGCTAGCTGATTCAGAGATATATATTTCACCCTAATGTGAATTTACACACCGAAATAAATGTTTGGTAACATTAATGCAACTGCGCTACCATAATATGTCTGGTTTTACCATCTGAACGTTAACATATACTGTACATTTCTGCTATGAAAGATAGTTTCATGTCAGATTTAGTTACTTACTACTAAGGTGCTTATCCAGATTAGACCCAGTCAGTTTTAAAGGTACTTACTTTTCTGTGGCAAGATATCTTAACAACACAGTGGTCATTAATTTAGAGAAATCAAACTTGAAAAAAGGCAATGGCACTCGTAGCATCAAGAAGAATTAACTCAAATTTTATTACGTCTGACAGGGAACGCCACAGTGTAGATCAGGGGTGGACAACCCTGGTCCTGAGGAGCCACTGTCCTGAATATTTTAGATGTTTCCCTGCTCCAGCACACCTGATTCTAACAGTGTCGTTATCAAGCTCTGTGGAAGCCTCATAACGACCCTTCATTAGAATCAGGTGTGCTGGAACAGGGAAAGAACCATTTTCAGGACAGTGGCTCCTTAGGACTGGGGTTACTCACTCCAGGGTCAGTGTCATCATGCAAGGCATGCAGGGTGAGAACACAGTCCTGTATTGGTCCTTTTAGTGCTCAGATTCCTCGTAACCAGTAGGAAGAGCATTGACGTGAGGGTTGTGAAACAGAGAGTGGTTTCCATCACCCCAAGGCCACCCCTGATGGAGAAGAGACCATCACATTTTCAGAGTCAATATTTTCAAGATAGTTTAAGCAACAAAAGCATTTTGACACTGAAATGTAAAAAAAAAAAAACGTTCAGTTGAAACATTGGTGTCAAACTGGTGCCATCGAGGGCCAATGGGGTGCAGGTTTTCACTTCAACCAAGCACTACTCCAGCTGATTAAGATCATTAAGTAGAGAAACTCGTTAGGTGAAATCAGCTGGTGTGTAGTACTTGGTTGGCACAAAAACCTGCACCCTCTTGGCCCCTCAATGGCACCAAATTAACACCACTGAGTTCAAAAGAACGAGAAACAGATGCAGTTAAGCTTTAGCCTGTGTCTTGACCCTCCTGTGTGGCTTGTGACTAACCTTGGTGCGGATGCGAAGATGAGGATAAGGGATGAACTCAGGATTTTCGTGAGAGTGTGACTGTGCCTTCAGGTAGGCGTTGGCCATGCAGACAGCAACACCAGGAAAAGCCAACACAAAGGTCAGGATCTTCCAGGTCCTAGCTGATGGGATTTGATACTTTATCAGATCATAGCAGCTGTACTCACCAATAGCTAGCGACAGATGTTTTTTTTTTTACATGACCTCTAACCCATGACCTACAGACCAACCTCCTGCCTCATGGCTTTCGTGTGATGCGGCTGCCAGCGCCCGGCGAGCCACCATCAAGGTAGGAGACAGAGTCATATCTTAGGGGGAAAAAGAGAACATGGAAGATGTGTTAGTTTGGCTTGTGTGTTCCTGTGAGAAAGAGTGGGAGAGATTTCCACAGCTGTCTGTTTATTTTTTTAATGTATTTGTCCCTCTTGCAAAGCTGTAAATGATTGGAAACACTTTCCATATCACACATGCGAGGAGACTTAAGTGATTTATGATCACCAGCCTCTGAACTTATCTGCGTCGTCAGAATGTCGACTCCGACTCTGTTTCACATTAAAGTCACGGACGCCAGTTTCTTCATAAATAACAGGACGAGTCACCTCATTGGGATTTTAAAACTGGCTGTTTATATCTCATGCAAACCTTCTAAACGTATGTCTTAGGGTTAGACAAAAACAAACTACAAATAGCTGTGCCAGAGGCCTAGGTCTGTCTAAGGTGATATAAAAGTCATGCTAATAACTCAGATAACATTAAATAATATGTAAAAATCTAAATCCAAACTTACTGGCTTAGATTCAAGCAGGGGTTTTAATAGGTAACAACCTTAGATTTATTTGTATTAGATTTTTTATTATAGGCCTTCCCACCGTTTGGTTCTTCCTTCTCTGCCTTTCTATGTCCTTCAGTCTGTCCTGAAACGAACTGGGCCCAAGCTCCTCCCTACGGCAGGCTGTAGTCCTGCCAAGAATCATGGGAGTTTATATTTGGTCAAGTGGAATGGCAGGCAAAAGAGGCTTGAGGCAAGCAGAGAAGCAGAAGATTCTTTGCTAATTTAGCTTTTTGTTTGTCTGACCTGTGTGATTTTTAGGAAAAGTTTTAAAATATGTTTTGCTATAAGCCGAAGCCATTGGAAAAAGATTACTCCAGCTAGTTTAGTTTACTTAGTTACAACTGATAAGTGTATCTGTTAGTTTATCTGGCTCTATCTCTCTTGTATTTATTTGTCTGGTCACACACACTAGCACCAACAACTAAAAAAGTGTATAACACTAGAAGAAGAAAATATAAAACATATTTTACAATTGACATTTAACGTATCTGTACTGTGTGTTTAGGATTGTCTTTTGGACAGAAAGACCCCCCCCAAAAAAAAAACCCAGAAAGTGAATCTTGCATTTTCACACTATTTGTTGAGTGTTAACCATCTCTGTCTGAGTGGCTTCCAGATCCAGTGCAAACATGAGGCATTGCCAGGCGTGAAGTCAGCTTGTCAGAGCCAGGGTTAGTCACAGGCAGGAAGGCTGTCTGGGCCTCTATTATCATGGGCACAGCTCACGTCTTACTGTGTGTGTGTGTGTGTGTGTGTACGCTCATCAAGACACACACGGCGTCAGCTCATTACACATACTAGACCGTTTGACTCACACCATTTCCTATCCTTTCACACATCTCTCGCACCACGTTACACCTGTTTATGTTCATCTGGCACGCAGCGCCCAGCTTCAGAGACATCTAGACTCAACACTGCACTGTGTGCGCACACACACACACACATTTCTGCTGCATGTCTTCCTAATGCCAAGACAAAGACAGATATAGATCGAGTGGCTGTAGGTGCCACATTGGTTTTGATGCAAAGTTAGTGAGTGTGTTCCTGGTTGGATTGGGTCATACACCCACTGGGAATGCCAACCTGTAGACATTTTAAAGATTAATTTCTCCTAATCCTTTGACATTCATAAGGTGCTTCTGTGCTGCCAAATCAAGTAACAGAAGATTAGAAAGTCGTTTTTAATAATTAGAAGAAAAACTTAGTATATCTCTACTGTGCGAAAAATTCTAGAAATCTTCCCGATGTCCTTCCTGTTTTGCCGCCACCTATTACTGAGGTGGAGGTGAGAAGGAGGAATGGATGGGATATAGAGAGGCTTTGTACAGCCACACCTTCTTGTGAAATTCTAGGCCAGCGGTGATTACAAACAGCGTACAGGGTGGATGTATGAGCCCAGATGTGGCACTGAGTACAGGTAGAGCTGTACAGGCAGGAGGAAACAATCGATTGATGGAAGGGGAGAACAAGATGATACTGGACAGAACCTGCCTTCAAAAGCAGGTGAAAGAGGAAGGTGGTTCTAGACCTGAAGGATCCAGCAAAGTCACCTGTTGCACTTGGGTCACTGGAAAACAAAATATAACTAAATAAAAAAATTGGAACACTGCAAGGATTCTCTTCTTCCAGGGTGACATGTCTTCATTGTGCATGAGAAAAAACTATATATCAATATTTTTTACTATCTAGTATCTAGGCTAGAGATTCTCTCTTCCCCAAATGTTCCCTGAAATATAAAGAAAGAGTGAAGACAATGAGCCTTCACATTTGGGGCGAAAGGCAGGGAGAGCAGGAGGGCGGGGTCCGGGGTCCTCCCTAAAAAGCACATTCTGATGGATATGATGTGTGTCTGTGCTGCCCAGGGACTGGCCCTGTCTGGTTTGGACCAGGAAACCCAGCCTGCAGACACTTGAACAAACCTTCAATACTGGGAATCCACCATCAATATTGTCACTGTCTGAGTAAGTCAGTAGCAGGGGACTGGGAGGAGAGACAGATAAATGATGCAGAGTGGAGGACAGTGGAATCTTCCACACGCTGTCCTTCAAGTCTACAGGTTAACAGGGTCAATTTTCGATGGAATGGCAGCGTAGCGTCAACTGTCGTATTCTGTTTCGTTTCCGTAGTTCTGAGTTTTTGCTCTCGAGTGCAGGGAAACATACCAGACCAGTGTGGTCTACCTTGTGTACGGCTAAAAGCTACTTTCACGGTTCAGGGCTCACACAGTGTCCTCAAACACTATCACATCAATTCTCCAACATCCAGCGGTATCCATTCAGCATCCGCCACATCTGAACTGTGAATCCATAAACTGACAGAAGGGTCTTAATCGTGTCTCAAGGTGCCAACTCCTTCCAGATAAACTGTCTCTGTACGCCGGTGATTTCGAGTTTCTCTACTAGGCTTATTGCTAGTGTCAGGGGGCCTTAGCGTTTCTGCTTGCTTGTCTGAAATGTAAGACAGGAAACTATATATCATTGGAGCAACCAAGACTATCCACCATTCTCTGTCTCTGGGTTTTCCACAGTCATGTTGACTTGGCAGACTGGTCTCTTTGTAAATGTCTCTCTTGTCATCTCTTTTTTTACTCTCTATCTTTGGTCCCTTGTTTCCTTAAAGAGCGCGTCTATCGATTTTTGTCAAGGACTTTGTTCATCCGTAACTAAGACATTGATTTGGTGTCAGTTAGCGGGCGTCAGTCTTCAGAATGTTGTATTTGTATGATTCCCCCGGTACCTCTGGTCTCTTGCACCTGTCCAGACAGGCCGAGTCTGGCAGTCAAGAGGTCTTTCTGTTCTTAGTGGTCTGTGTGGTCTTTTCTTTTGGACATGCTACACGGGGCAGAACATTAATATTAGGACCTCCCGGAGCAGCGTGACCTGAGCAGCCTTCGAGGTAGCAGCGTGTCGTCCGAAAAGAATGAAACACATCATCAGAACTTGGCTTTGTTCTAACATTCTAACATAATATGATCCTGAGTTGGATTATGTGATGCTCACTGTTTCCGGGTGTTCCATCACCTGGATCAAGGTGTCTATGGAGACCGTTTATTGGTAGCCAGAGGAGGACTCGTGTGTGTGTGTGTGTGTGTGTGTGTGTGTGTGTGTGTGTGTGTGTGTGTGTGTTCTGTAACGGGAACAGGCTGCCCACACTGTCAGACACACCCTGTGGGCATGAGGTGATGTTAGCGAGATGGAAGTTGACAGTCATTTGTCTTTGTCAGTGTTGGGGTTGCAGTGCCGCAGATGTAACATGATTCGGTGTTCCTGTTTGAAATGATGACGTAAGTGTGTTCCTCAGTTTTAATGTGAATCCCTCTCCATGTGTGAGTGCACGATATGAACTGTGGCAGATCTTAGCCACACTCGAAATATGTAAGTTCAGTGGAGCAAAGTATTCTCCGTCCGTGTCTTCTGACCACACAGAAGCAGCCGTCCAGATGTCCAGTCCACATGTTGCGACCCCTTGTTCGTTCTCCCGGTCGCCATGCCAACATCGTCTGATCCGCCTCGCTCCTCCTTCCCACTCCTCACCTGCACGTTCTCCCAAAGGAATCTCAGAAGAACCACCAAGACCACACACCAGAGCTGCTCATCTTAAGTGGGTGGTACAAGGTGCATTTGATCACAGATGACTCCGTGGTGGGATCTGTTATTGACTTTTACTGAAAACTAAGCCATGTGTTGTGGGGGCGGGCGACCCCAAAAAAAGACCCTGTATTTTTTACGTTGCTGTAACAGTTCACTGTTCTGGATAGCACCTTGTTCTGCTACAGAGAGGTGAGAACGAGACGTTCCCATGAGGGGGATGAGTCATGTTGTTTACAAAATGTTTTATGGGTGCTTGGGTGTTTTACCTTTACTGTAGGTGGACAGTGGGCCCAAAGGCCACCTGGAAAGGAAGCAAGGAGTTGCCAACTGGTGGAGAGGGCCTCAGCTCCATGGGTCAACGCCTCCTGTTTAGGCCCGAGATGGAAAACCTACGTTGGGCCTCTCAGAGAGCTGCAGAAGAGCTCTATCTGGGGGTTGAACATCCTTACAATGTCCCTCTGTTAGAGACTGATGAAAAAGTCCCAGAGTTTTTTGTTGTTGTGAACGGATGATATTTAAAACCAGTAACATAAAATTTCACTTTAAACATTTATGCTAGCTATTTTCTGTGGAGCACCTAGTTTAGGAGTCCCCACCCCCCAAAATGATGTCACGTTCACTCACACCTTTCTTCCCATTAGGCTGTTTGTGTGCGATAAGAAAATTCTGTTTGCGTGTTCTTATTTTTTATGATTTGTTTAGTACGAGGTGCAAAGTCATGCTTGTTTGGTAAAAACCAGACTGCCATTAAGTCTGCCTCCACAGGTTCAGTGTTTAACTTGTTTTTTTTAACAGTTTTCTCGTAAAACTTTCTCTTTCTCTCTACAAAAACATCCTCATCCATTTATGCTTCACCCTGCAACCGTGAAGCCGGGGGTGGGGGGGGGGGGGAGCCGGGGGGGGAGCGTCGTGTTGGTCTACATGTATGTGTTTTGCGAAAGAACGATACGTGAGTGCGAGAACTCTGTACGCACACGCGTGTGTAGGTGTAACCCTCCACTCTCCCGCTTTTCTGTAAACAGTCAGTGAGGAAGATGTTAGCTGGGCACACGGAGCGTGTTTGCCTTGGGCAACATCCTCAGCTTTTCTCTCTTGGGCAGGAATTTATTTATTCAACTTCTAGTCTCTGTCTCAGGCCTCAACCTTCTCATAGTTCACCCTGGTCCTCCTTGTCCATCTGTGCCAGTCTCCATCTTCCTTAAATCTGCTCCAAATCAGCCCATAATGTGTACTGTGGTGACTGTACGCTGAGGTAATGTGACCTACACAAACATTGGGTGGGGTTTTAGAAGAGGGGTTCACAGAGGTTGTTGGGAGGCAAAGAGGGGATTCTGGGATCTGATGTGTCAGAATGAGAAGTTGGGGTTGAGGAGTTTGGATGGGCAAGAACAAGGTTTAACCCTGTATAACCTCTCGAAAGGAAGTTTATGGTAGGAAGATCACTTGACAGTGGTTGCAAATTCACGATAAAAGACAGTAAAGAAAAGAATTGTATTGCACTATATCCCTGTATGATAATGTATCACTATGACGAGAATCCTTTTGGGCAACACACCTCAAATGCCTATAAACCTTTCCCATCCGGCCAATGTTAACCGCCGTCTATAGCTACAATGGTTCTCTGTTTCACTGCCCATACCTTGCCATGATGTCATCCATGTGTTCAAAGAGATGGTTCAAAGAGGCAATGTCCTCAACACACTTTTATAATAGATCAGTGTAAATAGACTGGTCTCCCTCTTCTTCATCAGCCGCTGTGTGTGTGTGCGCGTGCGTGCGTGTGTGCGTGTGCGTGTGTGTGTGTGTGTGTGTGTGTGAGAGAGAGGGGTAAGAAGTTGAGGTTGCCCGTCCGCAGATGTGGAGGGTGTCGGTGATGCCCCCGACCCCCCGATGCAGGGTAGAGGGCAGGCCCAATCAGGGGCAGGGCATCAGTGAGAGAGAACCATATAAAAGACCCGGGAAAACACTTGGGCTGTCTAGTTGAGCTGTATCTCTATCCAGCCAGCCTGTCTCCCCCTTCCTTTCTCTCTCTCTGTCTCTTTTCCTACCTGTCTGTCTGTCTGTTCATCTTTCTGTCTGTCTCTGGACCAGGGCTTCCCATCATGCTGGTACGAGCCTTCCTTCAGACCTCACTGTTCCTTTGGCTGGCTCAGCACACTCTGCAAGGAGGTAAGACAGACATTTACATTTTACATTCAGTCATTTATCAGACGCTCTTATCCAGAGTGACTTACAGGAAGTACAGGGACATTCCCCTTTGAGGCAAGTAGGGTGAAGTGCGTTGCTCGAGGACACAACGTCATGTTGACACTGCTGGGGTTCAAACTGGGTACCTTCTGATTACTAACCCGACACCCTAACTGAATGCACCACATGACTCCCCAAACAGAACTGACAAACAGAACAATATGTTTGATCGCCATAAAAGTGGATGATTGTTGTCTGTACTAAGGCCGAAGGGGGAGAGAGGAGAGGAGAGAAGGCAGGAGTGATGGGGGAGTGGAGAGGGCTCCAGATATTAAGATAATTTGCAAATTGCTGCAAAGTAATGATTGGATCTTTCCTACTCAGTGAAAAAATCATCTTGAAATTATGATTGTGTTATGAAAAGGATAATGTATTCGCTTTTTACATCTATAGTTCATGATATCCTAATGTTTACTGTGGATTATAATATATTTTCTAAATTAAAATCTCAATTTCTTATTAACAATTGTGATCTAAAGTGATAATCTTCCCAATCTTTTGTCTTTGCCAATACATTATCCTGGATACATTTGTAATGTAATACTCACTCAACATAACTGAACCTTGTACTGTACTACATCAACTCTAGATGGCATGGCTTTCATATAGGAATGCTGTGTGCAATGACTGATGTACAGTACATGATTTTACAATATATCTAAAAGTTATAAAAAATCAATTTGAATATCCATATCGGACAGTAAGTATACTCTTCTGAATATCTCCAATATTGCAGTAATGTGTGAAATATTCGATGACTTATGACGGATCAGGTCAATGAAAAACCTGTACCTAGTTCCTATAGCTCAGCTACCTGAATGCGGTCCAAGCTTAGTCTTGGCAAGTCTCTGAAGTTAATATGATCTGACAGTTTGGAAATGAAAGCGTGGAATGGTGAAGTGGCAACGGCAGTCAAAATGTGGCGACCCGCCGCGAGTGAATACTTTTTTTTTTACAACTGACGCACAAGCTCTGCATTTCGTCTGTCTTTGCCCTTCATCAATGGCGGTCTGTCTCTCTCTCTAAATGAACAGTGAAGTCCGGAGAGATCGGTGCCACTCATTGACGTCACCCAATATTTAATCGGGTGTCAAGGTTTGAGATTCCCCACAAATCATGAAGCAACTCTTGTCTGAATGACGTTCAGCGGGAATTTCAAATGTCTTATACATTGTGAATCATTTCCCGGGTCCAAAAATATTTTTTATTATAATGTACAATTATTTCCTTACCTTACAACTGTTTCAGTAATTTCAGACCGGACATGAAAAAATATGGTAGGCGATTAATCAAACCCTATACAACTTTAAATAGTACTTTTTAAATTTTTACAAAAAGAAGATGTTTTAAATCTTGAAAATCTTAATTTTCTACATGATCACTGCTTTACATGTCCGCACTGTCATGATACTGTAGCTGGCTGCATGGTTCAGATTTGAACTTTAATCAAGCTCTTTATAAAAAATGTATAATATACATTGACAAACTATTAAATTGGTAACGGATCTGAGCGAGACACAGTTCTGTTCCAAGAGCGCGTGCAAGAGGATCCATGATTGTCATGCGCCATAGCAGAGAGGAGATCGACACCTCAGGATTAGGTTTCCGTCCTTTTGTAAATGTGTTGCGGGGCAGCGTTTCTATTGGTTGTCTCGGCCAAAAGGGTGCATGTGACAACCATGTATAAGCAAACATTTTGTCACTGACACGTAAAGACATCCAGCTCATCACCCAAAGGTTCTGTTTTGCTTCTCTTTTAGGAGTGAAGCCTGGTGCAGGAATGGGACGAATGCTGCCAGGAAGGGGTAGGAACAAAACAAAACCTGAGGAGTTGAATCTTCTATGAACCTTGAATCAAATCTTCCACAATAACTGACCTTTAACTGTGTGTGTGTTTGCGTACACGTTTGCGCCTCTTAACCCCTGCATCACATGACTCTTCCCCCGTCCTCATCAGGTGCTAGTCTTGGCCCAGCTGCAGGGATGGGAGGAGGCAGAGCTGGAGGTCAGTGTCTGGAACATGCTAACATCCAGAGCTTGGCATCACCATCTGTTTCAGTTCATGGTAGGTCGAAGCAGCGTCTAACTCTCCTTGCTTCTTCGGTCTCTCAGGCTTGGGCTCTATGGGGACACAAGGAGGCCGAGGCTACGGTGCCAAACCTGCAAAAGCAGGTGGAGCCGGAGGTAAGCGGGACACACGCTAAAGACCACACACACACACACACGTGTAAAAACACAGGCTGACATCACTGTGTATCTTATCACGCTTGTGTTTCGTGGGGAATCTCAGGTCGTTACCCAGGAGCTCAGCTTGGTGGAGGTGAGTAGTGTGTGTGTGTGTGTGTGGAGTCTCACTGAAAACATTCTCAACATATGCAAATGTGTGTTGCGGGGAGTTGTGATGTGTGTCTGGTGTTTGTACCTCAGCGGGCTACAGAGGCCCCGTAGGAAGAGGCGGAGCAAAGGCAGGATATGGACCACAGGGAGGCACAGGTCAGAATAGACCCTCACCTGAAGGGGCTCATCCAAATATGAATGCTTGATTTAGCTACTCATTGGTAAAGCTTCACCTCTGTTCGAAGTTCTAAGCTGCTCAGTTGTATTGGTCTCAACACAGGTGCCAGTCTTGGAGTTGGAGCGGGGGCCGGCATAGGGGTGGGGGTGGGTGTGGGACTGAGTAACGGACTGGGGGTGAGCTTGGGCACCCAGGGAGGGAAGCGTGGAGGTGAGTAAAATAAAATCAACACCAGAATCGACTAAAAATCATTGTTCAGGAAAAGTAGTTAATACGCGTGTGTGTGTGTGTGTGTGTGTTTGTCAGGATATGGAAGCTATGGAACACAGACAGGTGAGTGTTTACTTTGTGATTCTGCTACTTGTTTACACAGACCGGCTTAAGCAATTAATTCCATCTCTCTCCAAATATGACCCTCCACTATATTTGTTTGTCGGATTTAATCAAATAAAAGTTTGTCATTATCTGTAACCTTGGGATAGCATTACATGACTCACAACAGTACCAGGTTCTATAAGGTAGAACACAGTTGGATGTCAAAGCTGATATCTGCAGACATAAGTAGATGTTCCAGACACCCTTTTGACCTTGCTGGTCTTGTTGCTAGGATACGGGACTGGAGTAGGACAAGGAGCGGGCTCCAGACCTGGTAAGACCAATCACAGCTGACTTCCCCCCTGACCAACGGGACTCAAACCCTTCACTTCTTTCAAGAGATTACCAACTCTCCCCCCCCCCCTTAGCTGTGTGCGTTGTGGATGGATTTAACATGAAATCTCCCCTACGACAGAGGTGACAAAGGAACTGTCTAGTTTTGTCACCAGTAATGAGACCTTCTAAAGAGTCTGGGTCATCTGCCCCCCTTTCCACTGTCCTCTAGTCCCTTGCTTTAGTTGTCTCCAATGACCATGTCCTCTCTGACATCACTAGGTGCGGGTGGTGGGTACCCCACTGGACAGGGAGCTAAGGCACCCAAACCGGGTAAAGTTTCTCTTGAATTCCTGCTGTCGACATCCATGTCTGTTTGTCCTCTTCATCTTCTTCTGTCCGTACCAGTGGGTTGATTTGACATCCAGAACTTTTTTTCGCAATACGTTTCGATGTGTTGCTCAAGAGCCACCGTACAAATGCATGTGGGTTGTGCATGCAGGAGAAATCACCCACCATATTGTCATCAACACCTGCTTTGGTGATAACAGGGATTAGTGGACTGTATGTGAGCGAAGGCATGAGCACATACAGTCCAAATGAGTTTACCACAAATTCTCCAAGCCTGTAACCTTAACCGGTATGAACCGGTATTCACGCAGGATTGAGTAATATTTATGTTGTGGTCTCCAGGCTATGGTGGAGCTGGTGGAGCCAGTGGACAAGGTGCCAGATCCAATGGTAAACCTTCGCAACTCGGCCTGCTGCCCCATCCCATGCTAACGGGATTGCAAAGTGCACAATGCATGCGCTGTATCTTGTTAATCAATCTCTGGGGATAGATTTGCCTGATTATAGATCCTGGTGGTACGACGACAACAATGCGATGTACTTTACTCGCATGTGATGTTGACACTGCATGCCAAGATCTATCATGAGAAATACTCATTGCATTGTCCAAAAGCAAACAACAATGGATGTTTGTTGCCGTTCACTCAAGGTTCTGTTTCTTACCAGGTGTATCATACGCTTGGGGTTTCCCTCTAACAGCATGGGTTATTTGGGGGGGGGGGAGCATTTTGGATGAAGCAGTATTAAATCAACTCACAACAAATCAACTGTTAAGTTGATCAATATGAAATGTGTTAAGCTACTTCTATACACATTTGCGCTTCTCTGGATGATTTTAACCATGTTGCTGTCAGATGTTGGTGATTGAAGTGTCGGGAGTGACTTGTTTTAAACGTGAGTGTTGTGGTCTCCAGGCTATAGTGGAACTTCCAGTGGACCTACTGGACAGGGCGTTAAACCACCCAAATCTGGTAATGCTTTCTGTTCTGAATGTATGCTGAGTTTCCATGATATTCTTCTATCTACTTAGAAGCTACATTTGAACTAATGTGTGGCAGATATATTCAACTTGTATCCCTGAGGCAGTGTTGTTCCCCAACCTGAACACCTGTCCTGCATGTTGTAGATGTTTCCCTGCTCCAACACACCTGATTCTAATGAACAGGTCATTATCCAGCTCTGCCGAAGCCTGCTTGTGTCAGGTGAGTTGGAGTAGGGAAACATCTAAAACATGCAGGACAGGTTTTCCCTTAGAACCAGGATTGGAAACCACTGCTTTAAGGTTTAGATTCAGGTGTTTCAAGGTCTGGTAACTCAGGCCTTCTATTCCGCACTCTGTGATCTTTCTGTCTCTCTGTTTTCTTACCATCCATTCCCTGGCTTTGTCAGATAACACTCAGACGTTGGCTTTGTCTTTGTCTTTGTCCCTCCAGGCTGCACGGACTGTTGTCTTGTGTTCCAGACATAGTGGCAGTGTTTGATGTAGCAATGTAACCTGTCATTATTGCTTGGTCTCTGTGGCTGTGGCTGTCCTCGTATCTGTTTCAGTGTACACCGTGTCCTCACTGGATGCGATGCGAGTAGTCATAGTAACGTGGTAGAGTGCAGACACAGAGTCCGATGGTCCAATGCGCTGCGACAGTCGGACGCTCGCATCCAGTGAGGACACGGTGTGAGCGGGATCGTCCTTGTCGTCTTCTGCTGTTTGCCTGTGTTCCTTGGCGTGGTGGTGATGGGGCGCTGCTGCGACCCAGGCCATTTTCAGCCCACGTCAAATCCCTTTTTCTCCTCTCGTCCGGTCCTGTCTCTCAGAGGACGTCTCCTAAGATCATTGTTAATTAAAGCTTTGGGACCTGGAGACAGGAACAAACCGGTTTAATTTTAATTGGATTTTTCTATCTCTGCGAACACTTTGAAGTTCTTGCCCATCAGAATGTTCCACGTGTAGAGAACAGAGGCCGGCTCCAGGTCCCTTGCAGTTCACTGGTGCATGGTGACGATGTCTCTCTGCCAGGTGCGTCTGCGGAAGATTTAGGGGTTCCTGGGAACGGCAATGAGGGCGGACGTGTTCAGACACACAATGGAAATGGAGCGAAAACCCAAGGAGCTTTCCAAGAAGTTCCCAGAAGCTCTGGACCTGCAGTACCAGACACCAATGGGCCCAAAGGGGGGCTTGGATCTCCTGTTGCTCCTCCATCACAGGCTGGAACGAGTGTGGAACCGGCAGAGTCCAAAAGTGTCGGATTTCAGCAGTCATACCAAAAGGTCAAAGGTTTTAGTACGTCGGTCGCAGTCGAGTTGGGATTTAGGAACCAGGGACCACAGGGGTCTTCTGAGAATGGCGGGGCTGGTCTCAATCCTTTT
Organism: Protosalanx chinensis; assembly: GCA_030340685.1. Classification (NCBI taxonomy): domain Eukaryota; kingdom Metazoa; phylum Chordata; class Actinopteri; order Osmeriformes; family Salangidae; genus Protosalanx; species Protosalanx chinensis. The sequence continues at coordinate 1,301,016 of CM059326.1, read as the reverse complement.
GGTCAACAACCACAAGAAGCCCAAAACGGTAAACCCCAAACCCCAGAAGGTCAGGGAAGCAAAAGTTTCGATTTTGGTGCTCAAAATGGACGGGGCTCCAATGGTTATGTCGCTGGCGCAAAAACTCCTGCGCAGCCTGATCTCGCAGGCTTCCAAATCAGCAAATCCACAATGCATACTTGGAAGAGCAGCCAGATAATTAAGGGTAAACCTCACTCTGTTTCTGTCTATTCATCTTTTTCTTTTCCGTTCTTTTACAAACTTCTTTCATCTAAACTATCTGGGCCCTTAGGTTCACCCAACATGAACTCCATCAATCAGCCCAGTGGGAAAAATCAGGATGTGACGCCATTTTTTACTGTCGCACGTTTGAGTAGAACGTGTCGTTCCTTTAACCTAGCTGCCCAGTTTAACGTCTTCTAAGAGTGGAAATCAAGGACGGCTTCTCTGTTTGGTTCCAGTCAGGCACATCAGGGATAAAACTGGACACATTTGAGGCAGATGATGCTGAGGTGTTTCATTCTGTTAATTTCTGTCTGAAAGCAGACATGACAAAAATCCTAAACCTGCTAGCTTTTCTGTGATGGTTGCATGTGTCGTAGCCGTTTGTGTAGTATTTTGGGGATGGAGTTTATAGAATGGTAAAGCAGCAGACATTCTACTTCTAATGGTTCTAATGGCATTTTCAAGAACAACCCTTGTGTCTGTATTTCTCTAATCCAATGGATACTTTCAGGTTTCAATAAATAGTATTTCATGATTAGAAGAGGTCAAGATCTGACTATCTGCATATAGGCCTGCCTGCCTGCCTTCCTTAGTTTTTTTATTTTACTTTTGATTGAAAATCCATCTCAAAGTGCCTTACCTGAGTGTCTGGTGTAGCAATGTATTTACTGGGATTAGGTACAGGAATTGGATCTCAGGTCTCAGCATTGTTAAAAACATTTGCTTCTGCATTCTTAAACGTCTTTACCTTCTCTGCTGATTTGCAAAGCTGATGATCTAGTCTACGGTTTTGAGTAAGATGTCAGTAAAGCTGTTGTGGTCTCCAGGATACGGCCAAGGAGCGGTGGTTCCTGCTGGTGTTCAGAATGGTAAACAATGTCCTCACGCTACTACCACCAGTTTTTCTCTATGTTCCGCAGCATGTTGAGGATCAAGGGTCCCTCTTTATGTGTTTACAATGGCTGCACTTGAAAGTAGAAATGTTCCTGATGCCATGTTGTGATCTTCAGGAAATGGACCTGCTGAGGGTTCCAACGGTCAGGGAGCCGGAGGTAAAGGTGGATGTATTTTACGCTGTGTGGCTGTCTCTCTGCCAGTCTGCCTGCCTGTCTGTCGGTTGTAGTGCATCTGCTAGTGGAATACAATGAAGTTACTGTGTTGCATGTATGGAGATGCTACCATGACATAAGCATGTTGATTGGATACTTGGAGCCTGTTTGGCAAAGTGATGTTTGGCCACTGAAAGTGTTGACAGAGATCATGTTGGTCTTAAAATGAGCTTGGGGAGCTGGCTGAAAGTGCTGGAGCTGCTAATGTGCTAGAAGCAGCGATCCTGACACTGTTGCATGCATCCAAGCACCTGTTTGGAACGAGCATGAGAAGAACGCGAGACACTGAGTGTGACAGTGTCTCACATGTTGACTTGTTATGGTGGTTTGCTGGATAAATGCCTGCTAACTTATCTTGATCTGCATTTCAAAGAAAAGCAATTTTCAATGAACAAGTTTTGGAACGTTATTGCATGTTGGGTCATGCTGCGATTAGAATGAGCGTATCATCTCTCAGTAAGAGGCTGATTCAGGAATGCACGTTATGATCTCAAGGGTTCGGTCAATGGTGACCCTCTGCTAGTTTCTCTGTGTTCAGATTTTGGTCTCTGTTATATATTCCAGGAGCTGGTCAGACAAATGGAGGTGGTGCCCAAAATGGTAAAGGCTGATTTACTTCATGGTTGATTCTCTGCTTCCATCTATATATGAGGATTCTGCCATTGTTTGTGCTGGAAAGGTGGCTGTGTAGGTTAAGTATGTTGTTGTGACCTTTAGGATACGGTCCAGGTGCTGGTCAGGGATCTTCTAATGGTCAGGGGGCCAAAAGCAACGGTAAACCTTTACTGCCTTCTCTATGTATTAGCCAGTCAGTCAACCAGTCAGTCAGTCAACCAGTTGGTTAAGTATGTTGTTGTTACCTCTAGGATACGGTCCAGGTGCTGGGCAGGGATCTTCTAATGGTCAGGGAGCCAAAAGCAACGGTAAACCTTTACTGCCTTCTCTGTGTCAGTCAGTCAGTCAGTCAACCAGTTGGTTAAGTATGTTGTTGTTACCTCTAGGATACGGTCCAGGTGCTGGGCAGGGATCTTCTAATGGTCAGGGGGCCAAAAGCAACGGTAAACCTTTACTGCCTTCTCTGTGTCAGTCAGTCAACCAGTCTGTCAGTCAGCCAGTCAGTCAGTCAACCAGTTGGTTAAATATGTTGACGGTTGTTGTGACCTTTAGGATATGGTCCAGGCGCTGGGCAGGGATCTTCTAATGGTCAGGGAGCCAAAAGCAACGGTAAACCTTTACTGGCATGTCTTTCTTACTATGATTTGAATTGGCATATCAACTCTCAATGAGAGGCTGATTTGGGAACATGAAATGCATATTGTGATCTCAAGGGTTCAGTCAATGGTAACCCTCTGCTATTTTCTCTGTGTTCAGAGTTAAGGTTTAGCTGCATATGAGTCACAGTTTGGTTTGGTTTGGTTATTGTTACACAACATATTCGTTAAGAAACACCTGAACGTTGGGACATGGTTAAACCAACACTGTTTTGGTCTCTGTTATATATTCCAGGAGCTGGTCAGACAAATGGAGGTGGTGCCCAAAATGGTAAAGGCTGATTTACTTCATGGTTGATTCTCTGCTTCCATCTATATATGAGGATTCTGCCATCGTTTGTGCTGGAAAGGTGGCTGTGTAGGTTAAGTATGTTGTTGTGACCTTTAGGATACGGTCCAGGTGCTGGTCAGGGATCTTCTAATGGTCAGGGGGCCAAAAGCAATGGTAAACCTTTACTGCCTTCTCTATGTATTAGCCAGTCAGTCAACCAGTCAGTCAGTCAACCAGTTGGTTAAGTATGTTGTTGTTACCTCTAGGATACGGTCCAGGTGCTGGGCAGGGATCTTCTAATGCTCAGGGAGCCAAAAGCAACGGTAAACCTTTACTGCCTTCTCTGTGTCAGTCTGTCAACCAGTCAGTCAACCAGTTGGTTAAGGATGTTGACGGTTGTTGTGACCTTTAGGATATGGTCCAGGTGCTGGTCAGGGATCTCCTAATGGTCAGGGGGCCAAAAGCAACGGTAAACCTTTACTGCCTTCTCTATGTATTAGCCAGTCAGTCAACCAGTCAGTCAGTCAACCAGGTGGTTAAGTATGTTGACAGTTGTTGTGACCTCTAGGATACGGTCCAGGTGCTGGCCAGGAAGCGTCTAATGGTCAGGGGGCCAAAAGCAACGGTAAACCTTTACTGGCATGTCTCTCTTACTGCCTGCTTAGTGGAAGAGAAGCAGTTTGAAAGTGCATGCTAAGGTTTGATGCAGAATCGGTTTTCTCAGCGTAAGATTTACCAGAAGAGTTTTTACGTAATGAAATGGACAGAGGTGTGAATGAAGTACTGCGTCTTCAGGTAACGGTGCAGAAGCTGGAGGAGCTGGGGATCAGGGAGTCAAAAGCAACGGTAACTCCAACCTTCCAATGTCCTACATCCACGGTTAGAACTGCATGTCAAAGGTGACGATGCCCTTTACCGGATTTCTCCGGGACATTTTTGTATTTTTATTTTTTTACGTTACCGTACTTTGTAACTTATTCTTGCGAATGTTTGCTTTCATTTTGGATAATTGTTTCTATTGTAAAACTGGTCTGGTCACAGCTATGGGATGTGCATGAACGAGGTCTGTATCAGGGTCACGGCTTGGTCACACTGACGTGTCAGGGACATGGATGTTGTCTCTCTGGGCTGTGAGCCAGCAGCAGCATTGTGTGATGAGCACTGTTCTCTCCCCCTCCCCCCCCCCCCCCCCCCCCCCCCCCCCCCCCACAGGATTCAGGCTAGCATTGGTTGTTGTCCGATAGGCCAAGAGGTTGTGTTCTATCTCTGGCTCCTTGCCAATCAAAGTGGACACATGCTAACTTGTATGGACATGTTCCACAGGTTACGGTGGTGGGGCTGGGAGCTATCCAGGCGTTGGTCTTGGCAATGGATACGGGGCAGGTATGTTGATGGAAGAGACGTGACGATGACCATCTTGTCCATGTTAGCTGTAGCAGTGGAGGTCAGTTTGGGATGAATGCTTGGCTCTGTGCCTCCCTCAGGTCTTGGACAAGGAGGATACCCTCAGGGTGGTGTAGGGGGTTACCCACAGGGTGGAGCAGGGAATGGAGCAGGGGGCTACCCTCAAGGTGGAGCAGGGAAATCATCTGGTGAGGATTGTTCACCACCATAATAAGCTTCTTTTCATGCTCGCTGTCTTCCATTCTCATCCTGTCTTTGTGCGCTTTATTTTCCAGCAGGTGCCAATTTGGGGCAAGGGGGATACCCACAGGGGGGCTACCCTCAGGGGGGCTACCCACAGGGGGGTTACCCACAGGGGGGTTACCAACAGGGGGGCTATCCACAGGAGGGCTACCCACAAGGAGGGTACCCACAGAGTGGAGCAGGAAAATCTACTGGTGAGCTTTGTTCACAACCCCCCAAAAACGCCTCTTTTCATCTTTTCGTTTGTCATCTTCAGGTTTCCTCCTCTGTCTTTTTCTTTTTGTCCCTTCAGATGTCAGTCTGGGACAAGGGGGCTACCCACAAGGGGGTTACCCACAAGGGGGGTACCCACAGGGGGGCTACCCACAGGGGGGGTACCCACAGACTGGAGCAGGAAAATCACCAGGTAAAACTTTAGGTCCCAGCACCTTCTCTATGTTTCTGTGTGTGTGTGTGTGTCTGTGTGTCTTTGTGATTGGATGGTCTGATATTTCTGGCCTGAGGCCAAGGCAGGCGTTTAGGAGTGTCTGCAGAAATCGAGTTAGTTAGAAAGCTTCTAATGACCACAAACAAAAGGATACTGAAATGCTGCCAAAGAGTCCGGGACACTGGTGTGACAATGAGTGTCAGCGATGATGCAGGATCTGCAATCAGAAACGATGCACTTCGTCTCCGGGCTAATGGACAAGGATCTGAGTTCCTTCCTCTCTGGTGCCAGGAGGCGGCTGCATCACAGTAAACAGAGAGAGAGAGAGAGAAACTTAGGTTACTGCAGTCAGCCAGTAACCACGTCTCCATGACTCCTTCCCCCACAGGCGAGGGCAATGCGGGCGAGGCCAAGGCAGCGCCTGCAGGTATCAGGGTGTCGGCATGAGTGTCTGTGTACATGCATGTAATGCACATGCCTGCCCTCCCCCACACCCCCATCCCCCTATCCCCCCCTACCCTCTCCCACTTAATCATCCAGCCCTCCAATCTAACAATCTGGACCCTTTCTCAGGCAAGACCACAGGCCTACAGCCGAGGCAGAGGACAGTGATCCTGCAGCGTGTGTTGAGCAGTGGAGCTGTGTGGTAGGTCTGGTCTGGTCTGACATGGTTTTCTCTGCTTTCAGCAGGCTACGGCTACAGCGCTGGTGGAGCTGGTTATGGTCCAGGTGAGTGTCATCATGTCAGCTTCACTCCCCAGTAGATCAGCCGTTCAATAATTCACACATTAACTCCTTCACTTATGAACCCATGACTACACTTGATGACTATGCTTCTGTTACCCAGGGTTGGCTGATGGTGGGCTGGGAGGAAAGGCAGGGAAAGGTGGAGGTAATAACCTTCCCCTCCCCCCCTAAAATACAAAAATACACCCAGTCACTTATAGTGGTTATATAGGCAAAGGCATATTGTCTGAGGAAGTTACACTTAACAAGGTTTGCTTTGACTTTGGTAAGATTGACAAATCTTAAGATTTCAGGCCAGGCATGTGTCAGTGTGCCCCTAGGTGTAGCTGTTACATGCAACATGGACATGATGCAGGCTGTTATCTGTAGATCCTCATGTTGAAGTCTTCCTCGATGCCTTGTGACCTCAGACCTAACCCCCACTGTCCCTCTCTGGTGCGATAGGCCTCGGAGGCGGAGCCTACGCTGGTCAGAGCCAGGGAGTGTCTGGGAAATACGGTGAGGAATTATGGGATGGCGCCTAACAACAGGGGCTGTAACTTCTGAAAAAACATTTTAAAAGATGAGGGGGGTGGGTGGGGAGATGAACACAGGCTGTTCATATTGAGGAACAGTCACCAAAACCACGACTCACCAAAAACAGTTAGAATGTTGATCTCTGTCCAGCCTGGTCGTGCCCTCATGCAGCACCTTGTTTGTGCCTGTAGGGGGCGCTGGTCCCGCTGGTGCTCTTGTGCCGTATGCAGGACAGCCTGTGGCTGGTGTAGGGGCTGATGTGAAGTCTGGAGGGTACGGTGGGGTGCCCTATGGAGGAATCCAGCCCCTGGGACTGGGCCCTGACACTGGCTTGGGTAAACACCCCTCCCCACCTCAATCCACAAGGAACAACAGAGAAGCAATGAACATTAAGAGCTTGTGTTTTGATGGTTTCGAAATCGCTATTGTTGTTGTTTTTTAGGAGCGCTGAGTGGAGGATTGGAACCTGCAGGTGGTAAATATGGTGAGCTCTGGTGCTTCACTCTCCCCTGTGTGGTTAAGGTTTGTTGTGTGACAGGTGACTGCTAGCTCACCTGACTTGGTTTCCTACAGGTGGAGGAGGTTCTCCTGCTGGACTGGATGGTGAGCAGAATATCTTTGACTAACTGTGTGCGAGTGCATGTTAACACTGTTACATTAACAAGGCCTGGTACTTATAGGTTCATGTGTTGACGAACAAAAGTACACTGAATTATTATTTTATTGTTGGTTTTCCTCTAGATGTTGGAGGCTACCCTTACGGCTCGCAGCCTCTTAGCACGGGAGCTGATATCAAATCAGCCAGCAAATATGGTGAGAGGGAAAGTTGCATGTGAGGTGAAAGGAAAGCATGTGTGTGTATGGTTTTCTGTGTACAGCTGTGTGACTGCAGGTCTGTGTGTTTGTGTGTACGTGTCGTTTCCATCTAACTCTGTGTTTGTTGACTCTCTGGGCCTTGTCCCACTACTGTGTCTCTAAGGCGACGATGGGTTGGCACTGGGTTCTCAATCACTTGGACTGGAGACAGGTGGTGGTGGTGGTGGTGGTGGGAAACCCAAATGCAAAAATGGTACATGTCTTTATGTACGCAACACACTGCCTGTCTGTCTGCTTCACTCTGTCTGTCTGCCTTACCACTCTGTCTGCTTCACTCTGTCTGTCTGCCTTACCACTCTGTCTGTCTACCTTACTGTCTGTCTGCCTGCCTCACTGTCTGTATGACTGCCTTACCACTCTCTGTCTGTCTACCTTACTGTCTGTCTGCCTGCCTCACTGTCTGTCTGACTTGTCTGTCGCTGTGCGAATTTTGCGAGTCGTTCCTGTACGTCGTACGACAGTGTCTGTGACGTCAGTTCCCTTTTTTTTTTTTTTTTATAAATGTCGGCTGTTGTTACAGGAAATGGCGGGGGCTATGGCGGAGCACAGCCGGCAGGTGACTGAACTCACATACTGTCGTTCAGACACGACTTGTAACCTGCTGCATGAGGAACTCACGTGCCAGTGTCTGTGCATGCTCCATGCCTCGTACTCTCATACTTTAGCATTCTGTTTGATCATGATTGTTGTGACCTGCATTGACACTGTTGTGACACTGCTTAGGTTATGGTCGACAGCTTGGTCAAGGACAGGGTGCATATGGTAAGCTGGATAGCGCATCACTTGCTGGCACAAGTGTCTTCCTCTCTGGCTGGCTTGCTATAGCCAAGGCTGTGTTTAAGCATGACTTTGATATGCCATAGTCCATCACAACACTGCTGTCACACGAATGCCTTCGAATTGTATTTGTTTAGTTTTAGACTGAATGTCCTCCCATCTAACAAAACTCCCAGGTCAGATCATTTGGCGATTTGGCGAAGCATTGGTATGGCAAATAAGAGCTTTCCCTTAGCCTTAGGCACATTCTATGGGACTGATTGGTTTTCCCTTTACAGGAGGGCAGGGCGGCAAATATGGAGGCGGGCTGAATGGATTCTTTGGAAATGGATTGAAAGGTTTGTTGTCTGTTTCATTTCTACTGTTCATGCTGTATATTTCCCATGACCTGTTTGTTGGGTTCATCTGTTCACTGAATCTTTTTTTAATTTACTCTCTTCCTATCTTCCGTTCTTTCATTCACTTCAATCTGACTCCAGGTTAATCCAGTCATCCAGAGCAACTTTTGAGTGAATATTTTTCCTTACCGTAATGTATTCATTGTGATTGTGGTTGTGGTTGTTTTGTTGTGTTGTATTTTTTATTTTATTTTTATTCCGTTTGTCCATTGTTGTTGTTTTGATGTTTACATGTTTGTGGTCATTGTCTGTTCTAATGTTGTTGTTGTTGTTGATGTTTGTTTTACGTCTCTTTCCCATTGGCCCCTGCCTGCTTGTTTCTGCTTGTTTTGTCCCCCCTGTATGTTTGTGTCTGTATCTACGCTAAAAGTCCAGAGCTCCCATAACCTTTTTGATGGTGTCCTCCGCCCTTTTCATGTTAATACATCTGGTTAAGACAAGGTTTTAGGAACTTTGAATCACTGTCCCATCAAATAAACACCCAGAACTCAACAGATATCAAAATCAATTCATGGTTGTTTCATGTGTAGCTAACTACCAATCAGCGATGTCCCAATCTGTCTGTACAATTTGTTCTCTACTTTGTAACCAAAGCCTCTTCCGTGCACAGGAAGTTAGCACACTCCCTTTCTCATGTAAGTCAAATCAACCTCAAACTAAACTTGTGGTTCCTGTCAAGTTTGTTTTGTGTTGAAGATTTAAATAACAAATGTGCCTGCATGCATTTCCGTGAAATAGTTCATAGGAACTATTTACTCTGGGATGATTATTGATGCTGCTTCCACAAAGTGCAAGATACCTGTGTCCCCAGCCAAATCCGTAACTGCATAAAGCTCACAGGACAATTCTGACTTGAAAGCTTTAATAATAATAATAATAATAGGTAGAGTGAACCCTTGTTTTAACGAGGGTTACATTTAAAAAAGAACCCGTGATAAGCGAAATCCATGAAGTAGAAATCTTTATTTATTTTTACAATAATTATTAAATTAAATACTCTATTATATATTAAAACCAAAGAACAAACCCTTTTTACAGGCCCAAGCATTTGTTTAACAAATAAAAGTACTGTATCCTGTAAACCGCAACTTTATTGATGCACAGGTTTGTGTTGGATAGACTGTTTAGCCAATCAGAATGCAGAACAAAATGCACTAGGCAAATCCGTGAAGTAGCGAAACCGTGAAAAGTGAACCGTGATATAGCGAGGGTTCACTGTACACACATCCAAATCCAGAGGCTGTAGAGAAAGACACTGAAATACAACTGTATTCTACACAAATCGAAACATTTACATGTATTCATTTAAGCAATCCAAAAAGAATACAGAAATATCATAAAAATGTGGTACAGAAGACATTTACCAGTTTGAGCGTAACTTTTTGGTGGACGTGTTGATCAGTAGACAAATTAGGAAAATCCCCCTTACTCTACCCTCCCACTGTTAAAGCTTCTATTATCTTGTTGCTTTGGCTCATCCGCAAACACCCCCATTTTCGCCAGCATCTCCCTGGGAACAGGATGGGCATACCGTGACACGTATGCTTTCTCAAGGTGTGGGTTCATCGGAGAGGGTTTGTAGTCCGTACAGGTGGGACCGCTGAGGCTCGGAGCGCAGGTCACCTCCCATTTGTAGAACATCTTCCCGTGCTGAAGAACACAAAGGTCCTCTACTACTCCAGAAGTTAACTCTTTCTCACATTCCCCTAATAAATCGTCGTCCCATTTGCTATCTTCATCCCAAACCTCGAATCTGACTTTCCTAACTACTGAGAGATCCATGGTTCCCAGATCAAAGGTCATGGCCCAGTGAGGGCTGTTGTTGTTGTAAATGACAGGCGTGCGTTTCTCTTCGTGCCCTTCGATGATCACCTTTACGAAGCCGTCCGTGGCGGTGGAGTGGTCACCCCACAGGGCCACGCCCCTCTGCACAGTGAGGACCACCCGAGCCAGTCCCTTTTTCCTGGGACAACAGTCCGAGCCTACAGTAGGGTCATTTTGACAGCTGCAGGCACACGGGTCTTTGACGTCTCTCTTGATCCCATCCTGGCAAGGTTCGGAACAGTTCTTCCAAAGAGCCTTCTCTAAGATATAATGGCTGATTGCCTTACGCAGGTTCTTCCGCATTGGGTTTGTAGGGGGAAGCAACTCATGGAGGGAATCCAGGGAGTAGGACACGATGTCTGGCTGGGTGGAGAGGGTTGTAAGCCAATTCTTGTAGGACGATGGGTCTTTATCAGCAGAGAAGAGGAGTTCTGGCTCTGTGGTGTGACCTCCCTTTATCTCTGTGAACCTGGACACAGAGAGAACAGAACATCAGCAAGGGAAATTAAGTTATAATGGATTTGAGAGAAGACGAAATGGTATCAGGAAGGCTACCTTTTAATATGAATGTATCGGGTGAAGTTAACTGGTGACCTTTAGGCTCTACATTTGGCTTGGCCATGGTCAGTGACCTATGCTCTTTTGTAAAACTCTTTGGATAAAAATCATCTGCTAAAAATCATCTGCTAAAAATGAATAAATGTAGTAATGTGAACGACGATATTAACAACACGCCATCTATTGCTTACCTGTCACTGAACATGCTGGAGAAACTGCTTTTGCGCTCAGTCTTTGCCTTCTCCTCCTGGCAGTGTTTAAACTCTGCTTCCAGACCGCTGCCTCCCACACTGGCAGCAGCTTCCACATCCAGACACACCTGCACCTCCTCAGCACTGAGACCCTGCAGGCTGGCCTGGCACTGCCGGATGCTGGTCACTGACTGCACCGTTCCACCAAGGGTCACCTGATAAAGGTCCAGAGATCAGGCCTGGGAGATGTCATGCAAGGTTGTGGCAAAAGGCAAGAGTGTATTGGCTGTACTCCCAAGGAGTCTTACCCTCAAGAATATGATTCTACATTTCCGTTTGCCTTTCACTTGTGAATTGGCAACTTAGTGACAATATACCATTATTTACAACAAGCTCTCACCTTAGTGATGTAATGGGTGCCAAAGTTGTCGATCAACTTGTAATAGCGGCCTTTGTTTTCTGGATCAAATGTTTTGGGGAGATTTTTCACAGCCTTGCTGAATTCTCTGTGCAGCTTCGGTTGGGTGGAGACCCGATAGCTGTTTCAGAAGACACAAATAATTCAAACAATTAAGAATAATTGATAATTGATAAATTGTCGTTATTCAGCAGAATAACATTACACATAACATAACACATAACCAACACATAACACCTCATGCTGAGGTTACGGAACTGCGTTTACCTATAAAAACCACAGGCAATGCTGTGGCTTGTAAAACTGAACTTGTCACTCTTGGTTCTCTCCATGGAGTATTCAGACAGTCTTGATATTGTCCCAGCCATCATTAATTTCCCACTTTTATCTGCAGTGTTTACATCTAAGTTAATCTTCCAGTTATTATTTACTGACGAGCTGGTGGAGCTAACGAGAGACTCGCTGGACCGATGCAGTTTACTGGAGACTTTCATGCTACAGTGTTGGGTTGGTCTCCAGTCCACCACAGCCAGGGGCAGTTTCTGCGTCTTGCCCTCCAGATAGGGGTTCTGGCACAGGGTGCATGTCTTGTCTTTTCGTTGCCAGACATTCATGTCAATGACAAAGGCTCCTTTGCGTTCCATCTTGGTGATGTCAAAGCCCTCTCCGGCTAAGTTGGATCCTGGAACAAAGTCAGCCTCTCTGCATGCTCTGGGCGATCCATCGATGCATGTTTGGGAACTTAACGATGGCAGGGAGAGCAGATTCCCTGCCCACAAGCAGGCGGTGATAGCCAGCATCCTGTATCTGGATGAGATTACAATATGCAAAAAATAGGCTACTGGTTTGAATTAAGTTGAGTTATAATAACTTTAGGATCAAGCATGTGGATTTAGTGAACCACTCTCCAAGCAAAAAGAATAACAATACACAATACAAAACCCGTTAGTTCATTAGTGTTAGGCCTACTTACTATCCAGCTTTTTGAGTAAATTGCAGCACAAAATTGTGGCTAATGAAAATGCTTTCCCAAATTAATTGGCACAATAGCTGATGAGTACTGTCAAGCACTGGAAACAACACTGGCAACAACATGTTTCATACAGTAGTGACACAGTGCAGCTTTCACACCACGTGGTAAAATAAACTTTGCATGGAAAAATCAAATGCTTACCTTCAACCAGTTTGTTCACAGTGTTAACATAAGATATAAGACATAAGATTCTTTAGTTCAGTAAAACAAAGATGTTCGCATCTTGAACAGAGGAAGAGGACTGAAGTTAGAGGTGGTGGGGTTCTTGTAAACGACGTTAGCTCTTCTGTGGTTTTAGAGAGTCGTGTGGGGGGGGGGGGGGGGGGGGGGGTGAAGTGGTGGTCTGTGTGACTTAAATGGAAAACCGCTCTTGTCAGTTTGTAAAACACAAGGTCATTTCTCTGAAGTGATGATGTGAGTTATTGGGAAGTTGAACTTCCTGCCAGTTAATTAAAATCAGTATCACAACCTTCATGAGTCTGCTGTAAACCCATCTAACCTTATAAGGTTTTTGTCTGTCAGATTTTGGATTGGTCATGACTGGTACAAAAGAAATATGCTGACTAAGAACGAGATGTTGATGAGCGAAAGCCAACACTTAAAATACTTTAATTTACTCTACAGTCTGGTATATGTGATGCCTACAAAGGAAATGGAAATATTTGATTCTCTTCTCATCTGCAAATTTGAACGTTTCACCCAAAAATGAATTTGAACCATCACATTTCTACATTAATAATGTCAATATATAGCGTATATATAGGTCTATGACCAAAGACCCAGGGGAACACATGGGGGAACATCTGTTAACTGGGTTCTAGGGTCAAATTCCCTGTGTTTGATGAATGCAGAGCAAATGTCAATCAACAAATCATTTTCATAATATATAAAGGCTATACTTATCATATATATATGAATGAATCTGATGAATGCAGAGCAAATGTCAATCAACAAATCATTTTCATAATATATAAAGGCTATACTTATCATTTGCTCTGCATTCATCAAACACAGGGAATTTGACCCTAGAACCCAGTTAACAGATGTTCCCCCATGTGTTCCCCTGGGTCTTTGGTCATTGTTAAAAGGCCCAAGGTGGGTGGAGTCTTCAATGGGTGGATCAAGAACCGGCTTTCAATGGAACCAACATGGGATGCAAAAATACCGCAATGCTTAATAATTGGTCGACACTGAAAATGTGTGTATATAGCTTATTATACACCTGCTTTAAGGACTCGGACTAATCTTTTTTTGTTTTTTACTGTACCCATATTGGATTAGAGAGGGGTCGAGAACATGGTCGAGAACGTCAGCGGTTCGTAGTTGAACATCACATCACATCAGCAGTACCCAAATCTGGACTAGCCGAGGCCGGGGAACAAGCTTTTTATCTCTGCACAGAGGATGTGATCCGAAGAGTTAATGGAGAAATTGATTAATTACGTGTTGTGACGAGAAAACCATCAGTATTCAGGGTTGTGGACGGGTAGGGGAGGAGGGTAATCTTGTCTCCCGGTTCGAATCTCAGCAGCAGACAAGCTACAGCTGCTGGTCAAGTAATGCATCGGCGATGGACGTTTTAGCAGCTAACACGTTACTGTACCCCGGGCTAACTGTACCTCGGGCTGGCTAAAAAAACCAGAAACATCAGCACTGTTACTGTAAAGTGCCAACAAATAATCCTCGCCAAGCAAAATATGGATACTTTTTTAAAAACGTAAACAGGTCCAGTACGTTAATCGAGTGGTTTGTGTTTCTGCGTTCAATACACGTTATGACCCTTTTAGTCCTCTAATAGATATCCGGCGACTGTGTTAGCTAAACTCAGAGCGGTAGATATATCTGAGTATATCTGAGTATATCTGTATATATCTGTGTATATCTGAATATCTACCGCTCTGGGTAAATCCTATTTATTACCACTGTAGTCAGCAGTATCAAGGTGACGGACAGATGGAAGTAAGCTAACGCTAGCTAGCTAGCTAGCATCACTGGAGCTGTGAGCTAACTGGCTCAGATCACCCTGGTTACCCTGGTTACCATGGCGGGAAGAAGTGCAGCGGAATGGGGCTTCATCAGTGACCATCACACGGTACCACGATGAAGAAGACTTTTCTTTCTCCAAATAAACCAAATGGATACTGATTTTGTTGGTGTTATGCAGACAATTAGATGCCACATTGTAATGTATATCCCAGGCTTACACCATGTGTGTGGATGGCCTCGTCTGGGTCCATCCTTGCGGATGACACCGGTCAGTGTTTTTAAAAGCAGCGGGATCAGAGCGCTGTTGCCGGGCAGCGGTGCTGAAACCACAGGACTGATTTAAGGGTTTTACAGTAGTGTAGCACTTGAACTACACCAGCTAGTCCAGATATCTGGCTAGATATGTAGCCAGTTTTTAATCAGCACAATAATTAGGTACACCACAAATCGATACCAATGGTGTCTAATAAATTTTTATTCGCAATAATTCTGTTAAATGTGTATATAGGTGTACAGTCGTTTTTTTACTTTTTTGGTGGCGTGGTTTTAACAGTTCTGGTTGCTATGGCATTTTTAAATGGCCCCAGACTATTAGACTGGGCCAATTCACCTCCCCATCTTCAATTCAACAAATACGTTCTGACTGGATACAGACCGATATCCTCTGTGCAAGACTGCATCAGGAGCCTGTTCTATCTGCACAACGAACTGGGGAATATCTACACACATGGTGAGTAGAACTAAGTGTTGGACCAGACTGCCAACTACTAAACATCTTTGACAGCATGGAATATAGCTTTGTTAATAGCAGTCGAAATTAGTAATCTAGTTATAAAGTATGCAACTAGGTACATGCTATCCTAATCCAGTTCCCCCCTCTCTCTTTCTCTGTCTCTATTTCTCTCTCTCTGTCTCATACTGGAAAGCTGTTAGTTCAGTTTACAGTAAGAGTAGATAATAGATCATTGCTTGGCTGTTTGTTTAAATCCTCTTTATTTTTTCATTTTGACTGGACTAGTAACAATGCATACCATATCATAATCTCTAAAAAGCATAATTAATAACATTGCCCTCCAGGGACCTTATCTGTACAGAAGGCTTTCCCTCAGAACAAATAGTACAGGCACTGACAGGGAGTACTCCTCAGTAAATCACTTTCACAAACAGGTGGAAAGATACACAGGCACAGTTGTGGTTCAGCATGGTAGACAGGATCAGTGTGCTGGTAGTGACAGAGAGGCAGAATGTGCAGCACATTGACAGGAGGAAGCTCTCATTAGTGTCCGTTTAAAACACACTCATGATTGATGACTCACAGCTGAACACGTGTCCCGTGTGCCCTGCTGACCCTGCTATCAATGTAAGCTGGGATTGGAGTATAGAGCATGTCCTTTAAAACCTTTAAAAGTATTTCTTTCCCAAAGCATTCAGCAAGATTGTAGTGTGTGCACATACTGTATATATATGGCTTGAGATATGTCAAAACGTGAAGTCAATATCCAAGGAATATGTTCAGCCATTTGTTAAAACAAGTTAAAAAAAATGTCTAGATAACTCTTAAATGCGTAGTATAGAAGTAATAATTGAGTAGAAATAATTGTCATGTGGGTCGATTCAAAGGGGCCTCCTAGAAAGCACTCTAGTATCGCGCTTGAATAGCTGGGGGAGGGGGCGGGGAAAAGGGGGGGGGTTACGTACTCAAAATAGATGTGTTGGATGGAAAAGGCAGGATCACCTGGCTTGGACGGACGATTTGACTTTGGGAAAGGCACGAGTGAAACAAAAAGTGGGTGGTGAAGGTTTATAAATGATGATGAGGGTGTTGTGTGTCTGTATCAAATGACATGAACCAGAAGAATTTTGTCCACAAAGCATTTACATGGCGCCAAGTACAGTAACCTACAGAAGACCTCTCTTACTGCAGTGCTGTGGCCATCGCTTTTTTGTTTTTGTTGTTTGTTTTTCATTTGCATCATGGAAGGTTCCTCTCATGCTCTCAGTGTAAAGTTAATTGTCACGTATTTTCTGCAGACATGCCTTCAACAATTAATAGTTTTTCACCTTTTATATATATTTAGATTTTGCTGCTGCAGAGTTTATCCTAAAGTCACAAGCCTCTTGTCCCTTCTGGCTTGCCGTCCCGCAGGCATCCCTCTGCTCTGCTTCCTGGTGCTCCTTCCACTCAACATTCCCTGGTCCCAGATCAACGTCACCTGGCTGGGGGTGGTCCACTTCCTGGCCTGCCTGTCTCCCCAGCTGGGCTCGGTGGTGTACCACCTCTTCATGAACCACGAGGGGGGGGAGCCTGTCTACCACACGCTCCTCACCTTGGACATGTGCGGTATCTGCATGATCAACACGCTCGGTAAGCCAGCAGAGGCCTGGAGGGTTGGCCACTCCTCCTCCACCTGCCTTTGTTTGTTTTTCATGGAACATTTGTATTATGTAAATGATTTAGACTAACCATGTAAAGAGAGTCGTTTACATACTCTCAGAGGGTCGCCCATTTCTGTGAAAGGGAAAGATCTTAATTCTCATGAAGCCAAGTTACAGGAAAGTGTAATGGAAAAGATTTTGTACTTTAAAAAACACACACATAAAACAGACTCTTTCTGACTCTGTGTGTGTGTGTGTGTGTTTGCCTCAGGGGCCCTGCCAATCGTCTACAGTACACTCCTCTGCTACCCCTTCACCCGCTCGGTGGCGCTGTTAGTCTACATCCTCCTCTCCAGCTACGCCATCTACTGTGCCATCACGGCTCGCAGCAGCGTCCGACGCCTGCGCTCCTTCGCCTGGCAGGCTCTGTTCCGCTTCTCCTTCTTCCTGCTGCGCTGGGTGGGCGTGGGCGGAGGAAGCCCCACCTCTCTGCGCCACTTCCTCACTATGGACGCCCTGGCCTTACTGGGCGGTGTCATCAACATCGCGCGCATCCCCGAGCGCTTCCGCCCGGGCCTGTTTGACTACTGGTGCAACAGCCACCAGATCATGCATGTACTGGTGGTGGGATCCATTCTCTACCTTCACTGGGGGGTGCTGGATGACTTGCTCTGGATCAACAGCTACCACTGTCCCTCAGACTGAGGAGAAAAAAAACTACACACACCCAGGTGCAGCTGGAGCCAGCAGGGTTTTAACAGGGACCTCTAGGGGTGTGTGGGTGGGTGGGTAGGGGGGGTTGAGGGGTAGGGGTGGAGGGGGGAAAGGTGTTCCGGTGAAACGAGGTGTCGGAGGATGTTTGGAGGATTAAAAGTTGGACGGGCTAAACCAGGAAGTTCTGCGGTTGTGCACCACAGGTGAGATGATGTGTTTGACACCTCGAGCACTCAGACCTAGAATGTCCATATCTCCATCAGTCTTCTTTGTGGATCCACTAGTTGTTTTGTAAAAACCAGAGGCTATTGTAACACACACACACAGAAGTACACTTTAATGATTAGATATCAATGTTTCTGATATGTTTCGGAGACGCGTCTTTAGTCCCTTCTTTAGCAAGTCAAATACCATCTGAGTAACAGTAGACTACTATAAGAGGCTTACCCTCAAATCAGTTATAATCACTCTAGCAGATCAAGATCAGTTGACTTCAGTTGATATCATACTCACCGAGATTGGAAGTTCACTATTTTCACCTTGTTCTTGTGACCTATGCAGCATATCCGCTTTTGAACGACCATGATATACTTAGAAGCAGACACACGGCACATTGATACACCAAGGCTAGTAGTGATGCAGATGATAAGCACTCCTAGCTCCAGTCTCAGAGTCCTATGGATCTACTTGAGTTTCTCTGTTTTAATGTATTGGAGGAATGTCGTCATTTTGTTGTTTTTGTCCATATTCATGTTTGTCTAACTTGGCCATATTGTCTTTCATCATGCACTTGTTTATTTATTTTATCTATATGTTCTCCTTTCTACCCCATATTTGAGTCTTTATCTCACAGTTTTGTTTGTGATTTGTTGGAAATTAAATAGGAATAGGTGAAGGGGTTCATTTCCTGGTTTTATAGTGAGGCTTGGAAACACTTTGAACAAGGAACAATCTTAGGTCATGCTTAATATGAAACAATACTTGTTACTTTGAGTTATTTAATAACTCCCAAGAGTTTTATTCATGGGTTGATTAATCCTTCGAAAACACTGTCCTTTTATATGATATATTTATTAATCTGTTTATATTTAAAGGGACCATTTCTTACTTTAAGATAAGGGATTCTCTTCTGAAATTATGGTATGCCTCTTCAAGTATTAAGCCTTTTTTCTGTGGAAGTTTCTAAAAGGGATTTTAATATTTTAACTGTAGGTATTTTACTATTTGTATTTTTTGCACATCATGTAAATCAGTTAGTAAAAAAAAAAAAAAAAAGCTGTTTATTATTATGCATTAGAAGAGACTGAAAACAGACAGCAAGGTCCTAACATAGATGTCAAAGGCTTCCACTGGATTAGCACATTCTGCACTATTAAGATGTTTTTAGTTTAGTTGCCAACCTTCACATGGAGGTTTAGTGCCACAGGTAGAAGAGCCAACCTCCTTGACAGCTGCATGCTGTCAGTATGAAGACTGCAGAGGAGTCGTTTGAATGTGTAGCGCAAAGAATCTGGTCAAAAGCACTGAAACGTGGCTCCACATGTCTTGCACTTTTCAACCCTAAATCGTGGAGGGTAGGTAACGCTTTTGGGCCTCAAACATGGCGTGTTGAGTTCACAGTTCAGGCAGAACTAAACCAGGCAAGAATGAACCCCAATTCATCTCTTTTTTCTTTTCTTTTCTTTTTTAAAGCTGCAACAACCATATTTATTTGTTGTCCCTACTGTAAGTACAAGATCACGATTAATTTGGTACACAACAATGCACTTATGTTTTCATTATTGTTGGGATTAATAGAACAATGTTTACGTTTGTTATTTATTTTTGGTTTCAACATGTCTCTTTATGTAATTTGAGAATGTATGTGCATTTTACAAACCTTTTTGTTTATGTTTGTAGTTTGTGTAAAAAAGTTTGTTTTTGGTTTCTGTGTAATATTGCACTTATGTAGTCTGATGCATCCTGTTCTTTCTCACCTGCTCAAAATTTAGCCAAACAGGCCTCAGCAGTAGTGTTTACTTTGCTCATATTGAGTCAGACTGGAGGGAAAATCCATATTCCCTCTGTAACTGGCTGCCCTGCCCACCCTGCCCCCCCCCCCCCCCCCCCCCCGCCATCGTGAGAATGTGGTTAACGAGAGCATCGAACCCTGAGTCATCATTACCATAATGACAACACCATACCCACAGCCCTTTTGTATAGTTGCTAGAACTAATGCATTGCAGTGCACTGAATGAGGCCTGATGAATGCATGTTAGTAGCTCTCAAAAACAAACTGAGATATCATAAGAGAACTTCAGTTTAGTACCAGCCAAATGCTTGTGCGTTGAATCCTGGTGGCACTTCCTGTTGTGTTTCTCTCCAGCCAATAAGAGCTTGTTCATGCATCCGGGGGGAAACAGAATGTGTTTTTAGTTGGGGGGGGGGGGGGGTGGGGGGGGGGGGGGGGTTACTATAGAGGAACATGAGGGATTAGAGCAGAGGCAATATACAATATATCAAATAAACTGCACTGTTTATTATTTTTTTCTTTTCAAAAAGGGCTTTGGAACAAAGTGAAAACCAATAATGAAACGTATTTAAAGTCCATATAAATAATGTACATATGTGTATGTAGATTATGTATACATACAGTGCAAACAATATATACTCTGATACTACTTTTTATACATGTAGGTAAGTCTGTAAAAGGGGAGGAAAAGAAGTAATGAAGTATGTGTCTACATCAGTCCAAGCTGAGCTTCAGAGTCAAGCCAGAGGCTGGTCACTGTGTGCTCACTATCAAACACAGATGTTAGTGTACATGTGGGCACCACCAAGGAGCCTTGGTGACAAACCTTACTGAGAATGCGTGTATCATTAAAATGTTTGTATTATTTTGTATCTGAACTAGACAGTGGGAAGGGAAGGGGGGGGGGGGGGGGGGGAGAGGAGGGAGGGTGTGAACAATTCTTGATTACAACTGGATATCTATGCATTATCAGATAAAACGTTTGATACTGTAGCGATGTGTTTAAGTGGTATTTCCTATGTAAACACTGAGATAAGGGTCCGTTTGAACCCAGTCTGCTGGAGGTGCTTCTCCTGAACATCCTGGGGGTTTTGCTTCTCAGGGTGGAGCGCTGAGGGCCAGGCAGAGGGTCTTGTCTGAAACCATTGGCTGTTCTTACAGAGGCATAGAAGTTCTCCTTGTGTTTGTACGGCTCGGGTACACACAGGTACCTCCCAGAACGAGTGTGAGGTTGTCTATGGCAAACAGGGTTGTGGAACATACTAAGGTTAGAAGGAGGAAAGGAGGCTTGAGGATGGAAACACACTTTCAGGGTGACCAGGCCCAGAAGTCTTTGTCCTCGTCTGTTTATAAGACAGGATGTTTAAAAACGTTACTACCGGCTGAAAACGTTGCTTAAAACCCCCCACTGGTGCCAGTTAACCTGTTAACGACTATTTACAAAGGATTTACTGTCAGATCTATTGTTACATGATGATAATAATGACGAAAGTGACGATCCGTATAACCATGATTAATATGGAAACTGTTAGTCTGTGGAAATAATGCTGTCTAACTTGTATAGAGATGAGACTACCCCTGACTTTATAGATGGAGAGGTTTCTAGAGGTCCTGCCTATCTGTCCTTGTTTCATTTTGGCTTTTTGCAAGGAGAGGGAAAGTCCTACAGCTGCACCTGGTGGACGTTTATTGTAATGTTGCAGACATACCGTGTATTTCACTGTATGCGACTGACTGATTGTCAAGTCATGCTGCTAGACGGCAGCATGTGCCCCCCCCCCCCCCACGTGCTTCTAGCCCCTCTTCTGCACAAGCCAGTTCTTTTTTTTTTGTATTTAAAAGGACCATGTGTGATTGAGCCTATGACTTGGATATCAAACTAAGTTCGTATTTATTTATTTATTTTTGTCCCATTACATGTTAAAATGAGTATATGTGTGAGTCCTTAGCATGCCTTCATTGCCACATTTCATTTGTGCAGATACTTCCACCCCCCCCCCCCCCCCCATGTCTCATGTATTCATCTTGTGTTCTGTGTGAACACATGCCAGCCCTCTCGTTCCTCACTCTCCAGCAACGATTGTGCAATAAAACTGAAGTCTATATTTTTAAATTCTGCCTCTGGCCATCTTTCTTGTCCATGTTTTGGTCTTACTGGTCCCCCATGTTTGTTTTTGTTACTTGTAAATTGTTAAAAAGGCCTGGGAATGTAGCAGGTAAAGGACTTCTGAAGTTCTGTGACACCTGTGTGATTTCTACGGCCATACTTTAAGCATCTTCTTTATTTGATTTATTTGTGTTATTTGTCATGGTGTCCTCTTATAAGAGTATAGATTCATATCAGTGTGATACCTTGTGATCCTCTTACGATGCCATGCCTGAAAAACATCAGTCGTGTGTTTTGCTGTTCCAAGTGGAGCGTTGCCTTTCAGAGAAGAATCCTCGGAGGGGTGCACGGACAAGCGATGTCCGCCAGGTGGAAGGTAGTGTTTCCATGGATCTCCTCTCTTTATCCGTTCCTCTAGTTAATGACTGGAAGTGCTGCTTAAAGATGCTCGTGTCTTTAACGGTTTGTGTGCTGCGACAAATCAAAGAAGCATGTGTTATTATAGGGCTACTGATGTCACATTGATTTGAAGCTGTCCCAGAATTGACCAGTGAGAAATCCTCAGCACCGACTGTTTTTTGGGCAGAGTCAGCTCTCTGTCAGTTCCCCTTGATACCAGATACGAACTGGCTGCTGCAATGTGAAGCAACCACATTGAATGAGTTACCTCCCATTTCCACCTTTAACACAAACCCTCACTTCCTCTGTCATATAGAGATCTGCTGCCCTGAAGAACCCACAGAGGCTCTTCCTCCTTCTGGTGACCAGACTCTGAGCTCCACTCTGAATCAGCACCCTAATCAGGTAGGCCTCTGCATCGTCCCTCTCCAAGGATTTGGTGCAACACACACACACACATATATATACACACACTAAATTGTCCATAATTAGTTCTAGCATATGTAGTGACGCTATAATTGGCTTTTTCTAAAACACGCACCCTCGGTTAAATAGAGTGTTCAGTGCAGTGAGTCTGTGTGATGGATGGAAAAAGAGAAGCGATTTTTAGTTGAATCTGACATATCTGGTCCTTGATAACATTAAGAGCCACTTTGTACAGTGTAATCTTATTTGGAGGTTGTTCAGAGGGGTCTCATGAGACTTGGAGGAACACTGTGTTTGGTTGAAGGGACTCTTAAGTCGATGTTTAGGCGCGGCTTCAGGCTTCAGGAACTAAGGTTTGTCAATGGAGGTAAACTGAAACATTAAGCTCTTTTAAACATCTTCCAGAACTCGTGTTTTCAAAAGAAATCACGTCTGCATGTGATGGGTCATCGATGCATGGACATTATTCAAATGTAACCAGACATTTATTTATGATCTGAATCTGAAAGCTTTGATCTTGTTTAATCTTATACGTATTTAGACTGATTCCATCAGGAGGTTCATTGTCTGTGAATTTAAATCAAAGAGAGAGAATATGTTGTGTTGTAGGTAACTGTTCTGTAGGAAGTGGTTTAACTGTTGCATCCTTTAAACTCTCTTTGTGTGAACGGTTCTGCATCCCTGAAACAAACAGCTTCCCTTCCATTCTTTCTCCCTACTTTAAAATCAGTAAAGCACGTATATGGATACGGTTTGACTGGGGAGTCATCGAACGTGTTTCACACTTGCACCAGTATATGCCATGTTTCAGAACCCGACAGTAAGAGTTGTGAAAAAAAGGCTGTTCTCCTTTCCCTCCTCCTTCCTATATTGTGTTTCCTTCCTGTAATTCTGTGCCTGTTTCTTCATGACACATCTGTCTCAGAGGCTCTGTAAGGGGATTGCATCAGAGAGTTGACACTCGACAGGAGCCCATCAACACTCACTGTCGGTATATTTTAAATGCTTGTTTAAAAGAAACGCGTCTATGACCTCCATCTTCTGTTCATCTTCTTCTCTTGGTCTGTTCTCTTTCTTTCTATTTCGTCTCACTCTCATCCTGTCTGTCTGTCTCTCTCTCTCTATTTCCTCCTTTGAACCACTGCATCTCTTCCTTTCTTCCTTTTATAGAAATCTGCTGAAGGAGCAGAGCATTCAGATGTTTGAATTTGAGACATCTTCAAAATCTCTGATTTCTTTGATTGCAGTGTCTGATACGCTCTAACCTCAATATCAAATTTGACTACCCTTTCTTTATCATCTGCATGTTTTTTGTTGTTGCTCTCCACACAGTTCACCATGTCCAGGAAAGTTGTTCGGGCCAGTAAGTTCCGTCACGTCTTCGGCCAGGCGGTGAAGGCTGACCAGTGTTATGATGACATCAAGATATCCCAGATGACCTGGGACAGTAACTTCTGCTCCGTCAATCCCAAATTCGTGGCCATGATCGTGGACGCCAGCGGAGGAGGAGCCTTCATCGTGCTGCCTCTGAGCAAGGTGCGTCCATCCACAGATCACCGGGGACTGACTGGGACATTCTGAATAAATATGATGCTTTAGGCTGATAATGCAAGAGAAGAGAGACATCACTTGTTAGTGCACATGCATCTTTGCCAGGTTTATTTATCTGAACCGCTGCCAATTCCTTTTTTCTTCAGAATTTGAATATTGACAGTCAACACCCTTACATTCGTTCTGAGAAAAAAAATAGGAAGTTTGATGTTTCGTTTCTCCACGTCACTTGCTTGATCGCTGCAAATGCCAAGCTCTTCGCCATATTTGGAGCGCTTCAATGTCACACATTCTGACAGGAAGTGGCCACTCTACAGTTAGACGTCGCTCTTTGAAAACCTCGTTCGACATCTGCAGATGTTCTTGTGGCTTCAACCGACAAATTCTCACGTTGCTTCCCTTTTCACAGATCACCTTTTGTTCTTAAGTTACAGCCATCACAGTCATGTTAGGGAAACCAAGGCCCTGTAGTCAAACGCATCAGTACATCGGCTCAGTTATCTCAGCCGTAAACCATGGAGAGAACTCCAGAGAGGACAGGGGTGTGTCCTCAGAGTAGCATGGGAACTGTGCATCCTTAAGACACAGAGGAGTCCCCCCCTGTCCTAACACACTTATCAGGCATTAGGGCTAACTGGAGGCATAGCTGTGCAATTGACATCAGCTGACCATCAAGTTCCTTAACCCCCGAACGTTCCGTTGTCTCTCACGCCCGCCGCTGGCCAAACAAAACAAACACGTGGTTTCCTTACTCAGGGATCTGAGCAGGGGCTTGCGTTCGACTCGCTTGCCTTCCTGCGTTCATCTCATTCTGTACGTGTTTGGTCTCGTCTTCTGCCAGACCGGTCGGATCGACATGTCCCAGCCCACTGTCAACGGACACACAGGACCAGTTCTGGACATCGAGTTTTGTCCTCACAATGACAACATCATTGCCAGCGGGTCAGAGGACTGTAGCGTCATGGTAAGATGTCCCATCCTGACCAGTGCCTCTTCACAAGCATCACTCCCACATGAAGAGCACACACTGCCGTATGAACTTCAGATGCAGCTCTCTGGTTGACACTCTCTGGTTGACCCTCTCTCATTGACAGATTTGGGAGATCCCAGACGGTGGGTTGATCACCCCCCTGAAGGATCCTCTTGTCAAGCTTGAGGGGCACTCCAAGCGCGTGGGCATCCTGAGCTGGCACCCGACGGCTCACAACGTCCTCATGACTGCAGGTAACCATGCCGACAAGTGACACACACGTGCAGAGGATCCAGGATGTTAGCAGGACCTGCGTACCTTCACCACGTCTGAGACTCACTTGGCTTCTCAGTCATCATCAGCTTGGCTTTACTGTACCTTCGTAGACATTTGGCGGGTAAACATAGCTAGAAGCGCCCCATGTGCATGCCCTGACGCCGTGCCCGCCCCCCTCTTCCTGTCGTCCTGGTCATCCTGGTCGTCTGCCCCTGGCAGGATGTGACAACGTGGTGATCCTGTGGAACGTTGCGTGCGGCGAGGCGGTGGTGAGGATCGACACGGTTCACCCAGACCTCATCTACAGCGCCTGCTGGAACAGGGACGGCTCCAGAATCGTCACCTCCTGCAAGGACAAGAAGCTGCGCGTCCTGGACCCCCGTAAGGGCACCGTCATCAACGTGAGTCCCTCTCCCCCCCCCCCCCCCCCCCACCGCCTCTCATCTTCAGTCTGACGAGCGAAGCTCTGAACTCATTTGCTAACTTCCATGGGCCACATAATTGGGGGCGGGGCCGGGGGGGCAACATCAATCATTTCTGACCTGTGTTGACATTGTGATGCGACGTGTCTTCAATGAACCGCTTCCCAAGCTCAGTTTGTGCCTGTCCCTCTCTCCTCCCCCGCCCCCCCCTCCACCCCTCCCCCCCGCAGGAGAACAGTAAGGCCCATGAAGGCTCCAGACCCATCAGAGCCGTGTTCATGGCCGACGGGAAGATCTTCAGCACGGGATTCAGCCGCATGAGCGAAAGGCAGGTGGCACTTTGGGACCCGGTGAGTGGGTTTTCTCTTCCCTTCCTTTGACGGCTCCCTTTTGGAAGGGGTCATGCGCTTCTTTTAGAAGCTTGTGGTTTGACCTAGTTGGATCGATGTGTGACTGACAGAAGAGCTTTGGAGAGCCTCTCACCCTGCAAGAGCTGGACACCAGCAGCGGGGTCCTTCTGCCGTTCTACGACCCTGACACGGGCATCGTCTACCTCTGTGGCAAGGTAAACTGACTGAACCAATCACAAATGCGCACACATTCAAAGAGGCATCTTCACTCAGGCCCGGGGCCATGGAGGGCAGTTCTCCTCCTGTCTGATATTGACGGACATATCTGCACATACACACATCAAAGTTGGTCATGTTTTCTCTCCTGACTTCAGGGTGATAGCAGTATTCGGTACTTTGAGGTGACGGATGAAGCTCCTTATGTCCACTACCTGTCTATGTACAGTAGTAAGGACAGCCAGAAAGGAATGGGTTACATGCCAAAGAGAGGGCTTGAGGTCAACAAATGTGAAATTGCCAGGTAACAGACATTGAAACTAAGCCTGAACACACAATCCTAATACCAACAAAGTATCTCTCTCTCTTTCTCTCTCTTTCCAAAACTATATTTGCAAGCCATGTTGAACGTTATGTTTTCCAAACCTTAGATTCTACAAACTTCACGAGAGGAAATGTGAGCCCATCGTCATGACTGTGCCGCGGAAGGTAAGATATCTTCTAGCTTTCGATCAAGACAGAGACGAAAAACTGGATTCAGTCAACCATTTACACACTGGTTGACTGTTTTTTGCCTTTACACAAAGTTACTCTTCCTGTTTGTCTTGCAGTCGGACCTTTTCCAGGAGGATCTGTTCCCTGACACGATTGGTCCAGAACCATCTGTGGATGCGAACGAGTGGTTTGACGGCAAGAACGGCCAACCTATCCTGATCTCCTTGAAAGATGGTTTCGTGGCAACCAAACCCAAAGAGTTCAAAGTTAATAAAAGTATTTTGAAAACCACAACTTCCTCCATTGGGAATCAGCAAGATAACCACGGGGTAAAGAAACGTTGTTTCATTACGGATATATTATAATGGAGCAGAAGTAGAATGAAGTTTGATGTTGTTGGTTGTCTTTCATACAGTTTACCTGTTTTATCTCAATCTTTCTTTCCTTCCCTCTCAATCTCTCTTTCCTTCCCTCTCTCTCTCTCTCTCTCTCTCTCTCTCTCTCTCTCTCTCTTTCTCTTCCTTCTCTACCAGGTACAAGCGTTGCAGGAACAGGTGAAAACGCTGAAGGAGGCAGTAGAGGAACTGACCAAGCGTGTGAGCGAGCTGGAAAGCAAGAATTAGAACCTAGTGAAGAGTGATGATGGTGTGTAGCTGAGGGAGAACGCAGAGATTTTTACCAAGAAGCACGAGAATGAGGAGAAAAAAAACGTGAGTTTAGAGAAAGTTAAAGTATGTTCGAACAATTGGTGGATAAAGGGAGGAAGGTTAAAACATAAATTGAGTGGAATTTTTAAGAAGACAAAATAATTTCTGCCAAAAATGTTATTTTCTGATGTTTTCTAAACGATTTTTTATATATGCTTATAAAGTTTGAAATAAAGGTGCTCTTATTTTCAAAATAAAATTATGCATTTTGAATAATTAAGAATTGTTGTCTTGTATTGTAAATTATATTAACATTTAAAGACCAATTTAATTGTAAAGACAAGTGAAACTGTATAAAACAAAGTAAAATAATAAGATAAGATAATCCTTTATTTGTCCCGCGGTGGGGAAATTGCAGAATAGAAATTCTATATGTACTTTCAGCAACAAACAGCACAGAGTGGAATTCGAACCTGTCGCCTCTTTATCTGAAATCAAATGATCTTTTATTTATATTAATGTCTTAATTACAGGATGTTGCTTGTGTACAGTGAATGGTGCTAAAATGCAATCAGTGATTGCGTAACATCAACACATAGAGATGGTTCCATGGTTACAACATTGCGATTCCTGAAACTACAATCACGGTTTGGTTATCATTCTGAACTTGGATTCTAACAAGTTAGTGTTATGTATGTACAACATATAAAATACAACATTTTGGAAAATAAAAACCCAAATTATATTTGTGTGCAGTATAAACCCCAGACCCCTAATCTGAAAATGTCTCACCAGATTTTACCTACTAATGAATCTGCAAGATAAACTAGTCCTACTCAATAAGCAGTATTTACACTGTAAAAGGTTTCACCACGGTATGACCCTCCTACATTTTTTCATCCGCTTCGACCACCATCCTTACGACCGTGTTCCTAAACCTTCGACTACACCTTCTAGAACCTTGTGAAGGTTCTAAACGTAGTTCTTGCTGGGGGCTGAGGCACTGTTGCTGTAGTACTTGGCCGTTCCCCCAGAGCTGCCTGAGGTTTTCCTGCTGAAGCAGCAGAGAAGACCTCCACCCAGTATCAGAAGAACCCCTCCAGCCCAGCCCACGAAGATACAGGGCCCCAGCTCTTTCTTCTGTATCACCATGGGGCTATGGAAGTCCCTGATCACATTGTGAGCAGACCAGCTGACAGGAATGATAAGCATGATACCAGCTACCAGCAGGCCGATCCCAGCCACCAGGCTGATCTTGGGCTTGACGCTCTCGTTCTGCACGCACGTGGTGAAGTCAGCTCCGGAGCAGAGGAGGAGCAGGCTCAGGCAGGTGATCATGCAGCTGATGATGATCAGAGCACGGGCAGCCTGGAGGTCAGAGGACAGGACAAGCAGGGAATCGTAGTTCTTACACTGCTGCTGTCCTGTACTCTGCACCACGCAGGTCATCCACAGGCCCTCTTCATTGCTCTGCGGGGGGAAACACATGCATCAATAACCAATTCTTCCCAAAGCCTTTGCTTTGTTCGTCCAGGAAACTGTACGATGGTCGATATTAGGTTAACTGTTTGTTACCTGGGCGGTTACGATGTTGGAGCCCGTGAACGACGATACTTTCCATCTTGGAACAGCACAGCAGACAACCGCCGCGATGAGACCTAGGATGCCAAGGGCCACACATACAATCTGCACCCCAGCAGACCCCATTCTGGAGCGGGTCGGAAAGGAGGGGGAGGAGGAGGGAAAACAGGTGAGTGTTCAACATTCAGTGTGAAAATGTAGTTTATGAAGAAAAAAAACATGAACCATCATTATTTTACATTGTAAAAACACAGCAGTAGGCTCACAACTACATAAACCCAGTGACACCCCACCCACCCAAACACACACAGCCATCCCCATGAATACACACATGGACTCAGTCACTCCCCAGTGACAAGCCTGTACAAGATTGTCTAGCTCCAAGCTATGTTTAAAAACAAAGTGTAAGAAAATCCAAGCTGCAGGCCTGACTCGTGTCCTAACAGGCCCAGTCTATTGAAGCTCTTCCTCACTGCTGCTCTGAGGCAGCCACTCCTACAACATATCATCTCAATCTATCTTGAATTGTCTTTCTAGGATATTGAACATATTAAGAATCGGGTGATGGAATAACAGTTATATCGATTTGTGTATTTTCAGAAAAGAGTCAAATACATTTAGAATCGCTCTATAGAATCATGGAATAGTGCTGGGAAGCCAAAGCACTAGTATAACGGTATAATGGTTAATAATTATAATCACTGATGTTTGAGTTTCAGCAAACTCATCTATTGTCAGATATGTTTTATGAGAAAATACTAGGATGCATACCTCACTGTAATTTGTACGTAAAAATGTAAATAGATAGATTAAAATCTAGAATTTGTATGTGGCCTCAATGTTGTACAGCCTCTTTTAACCTACAGTATTTCAGTTTTATCGCATAACTAATATATAACTAATAAACTTATCACTTTACAAAATATATAAAAACTAAATTTAAAGTTGTAAAACCTAAGGTTGTGACACAGATGCAGAATAAGTCTAAATAATAATATAAAAAAATTAAGAATAATGAATGTTCAAATACCTTGATATGGTCTTGATTTGGAAGTTGTGAAGAAAACTTCTGAAAGGATTTTCTCTTTTTTTCCCTAAAAAGCGCTCTTGCTTGAACTAATCCAGATGTTTCTTCTGGATTCTGTATAGCAGAGTTGAGTTGTGTAGAGACTGTGTGATGTGTGAGGGGTTTTGTAGTGGAATTTGAGGTGTAAGGTGTGGCAGGAAAAAAAGGGGGGGAGGTAGAAAGGATGTACCTCTGAACCTGACTGAACTTGTCTGGTGCTGATCATCACCACCTTCCCTCATCTCTGAATCACATCTCCCAATAGCATTTGGGAGGGAAGGTTTCTGCTTTTGTGGAATCACAAAACATTTTTTTTTTTCAACAGCTTGTATGTTTTTGATGGCCATGTAGATTGAAATATGCAAATGAAAATGTTTCTAGAGATAACAAGTTGTTTCAGGAAATGCAGTTCCACCCACTGTTTCTATGGATATGGACACATGAGTCACTGCTGAGTGTGGAGGTTTGGTCTCAGATTAGTTGGGAACATCCCCTTGACCCTTGAACCTTTACCTAGCAGCACAAAGGAACTTGCTGAAATGTTGCCATTGACAATTTCTCATCTTAAAATATTAGTGGGGTCTAGTACCCGGCGTCCCACCCTAAACACACACCCATGGTGTTTTTGTTTTTTTTACTGATTTGACATCAGGCATAGCCTACAGCAGGTGTGTCCAATCCTGGTCCTCAGGGCCCACTGTCCAGTAACAGTTTCCCTGCTCCAGCACACCTGATTCTAAGGAATGGGTTGTTATCAAGCTCTGTAGAAGCCTGAGAATGACCCATTCATTAGAGTCAGGTGTGCTTGAGCAGGGAAACATCTAAAACTGTCGGGACAGTAGCCCTCGAGGACCCAGGGTTGGACACCCCTGGCTTGCAGGCACCGAAACTATGACTACCCACTTCCAAAAAGAGGGATGGATTTGGAAAGACTGAGCTGGAATGCAGTGAGGATTACGTAATGGCGACATTGGGAGATGCCTGGATTTGTGGAGACTATCTAGAGATCCGTGGGTGTTCGAGTGTTGCGAAATATTTCACCTACTCAAAACAAATATAAACATGCACACAAATCCTAGAGTGACACATCACCTTAAAGCCCTTTTTTAATAGCCCAACTTCAAAAATAGAACTATCAATGAACACGTGTTTTCTTTCCAATCCATTCATCTAATAGTTTTCCAGTATTAGGCCTGGTCTCCTTCAAGTGTGTCCCTTGTCCACTTGATAGTGAATGATGTCATTATTTAGCAACGCATCACAAGGGCAAAGATTTAGCACTTTTGGAAGAGAGGTTGTGCCTAGACGAATGAATGATCTTCCACAATAATGTATCAATGTACTGCGAGCCAGTGTGGATGTGTGTTCTACAGTATTTGCTTTACCATTCAGAAAATAGGCTATCTTTCAAAATACTGGCATGGCCCAGTTACTGCTTTGCCATGACCAAACTCCATGACGTGGTTAGTTTACCAACGTGCGTTCAAAGGTGCGTGTAACCATACGAAAAACACATATATTTCAAATACTGTGCATCGTTTAGCCAACATATTTTGTCATTTATCTTTGCATGGTGTAATTTAGTTTCCCCCTTGTGGTCGTATCCCAACTCTCTTGACGTCATCCAAGTACAACTGTAGCAGGGGCTCAAGTATTTGATTGACGTGTTTTGTAGCCTATAGGAGCAAAGTAATGGACCAATCGGAATTGAAAAGTATTTGATTGACGTGTTTTGTAGCCTATAGGAGCGAAGTAATGGACCAATCAGAATTGAGTACATGTAAAGAAGACGCTTCGCCTTCTCCCTCCTTCTTTCCTAGGTTCGGAAAAACACGGCCCGTTTAAAGTTCCGCGGGGGAAGAGAGAGGGGGCCGCTGAAATACGAAGGAAAAGGGACGAAATAGAGGAAAGGGAGTCCTGTCCTCGATTCACGGTTGTCAAATCAAAAGGTTTATTTCATATTCAAAGTTATTTTGTTTCCCATTGTTTGATCCTGTGTAGATAGAAAGCTAACTAGCTAGGATGAAGCTAGAAGAAGCTAGTTGGTTTAAACGGGATGTTGGCTGTCTGAACACCACCTAGCTAGCTTAGTTAGCCTTAGCTAACCCTTGACTGTCATCCAATTTTTTTATTGAGTGTGGAAAATATTGTTTGTATATATTCGTTTTGTTGATTAGCGATTTTTTTTGTGCTAAGTGTCGAAGGATCAACGTGAAAAGGGAGGTCTTGACTGTTTCTCACACGACAGAAATACGTAAAATGGCGGAGCCGGACAAACTGAACATCGACTCCATAATTCAGCGTCTCCTGGAAGGTGAGAATTTATATCCGGGAAAAATCTCCCGTTAAGTTGATCTGAAAGAACTTCTTTTGAAGTGAACAATAATGAAATGCGAGTGTAATGTATAACTAAATGGTAGTTGGGTGCAGTAAACTATGTTTGATTTGTCGTGGCTAACATGAGCTATTTAGCACAAGCTAACCTAGTTCGCTGAGCTCGAGCCGGGGCATCATCAGCAGCAAGCTCGCGGGCCTGCCCGGTTCCTCGTGCTCTTATCAAACTGCTAACTTTGGACCATACACACACTTTGCAATTTGCACCATTAGGTATGTTTTTTTAGATCTTTTGGGAAAGGCAACAGTGAGGTGTGTTTAGGTCAGTTCTGCCAGCTTCAGGCCCTCCCAGGTGTGGTGGGGAGACCTCAGTATGTAGGCCTGTGTATTTCTAATACTGTGTATTCTTAATATTTAAACTGATCTAAGACCATTCACACTTGAACAACCTTGCAAACCAGCCGTCCTCAAGAAATGATTAACATATAGTCAATATCTTTCTTTTGAGGTCATTGGATGGGACCATAGGACTTGGACAGATTTATGATTTTATGATCAATTACATTGGCCGCGTTATTATTCTGTTTGCTGACAAGTTCTTTAAACCTTTCACCAAGGGAAACTGGAGTGATAGTTTTAGATAGATAAACCGGTTAAAGTTAGTAGATGCAGGTGTTTCTATTGAGCTTTGACGATAATCTTGATAATCATCAGAAACAGTGTGACCCTTTATTTTACTTATTTCCTTCTTACAGCCATCATGCCACCATTTACAGTCTGTTTCCTTTCACCCAGGCAGTGAGGCTGCCTTTCTCAGTGTGGTTGACTTTGACTTTGGCTCTAGAGCTGTTTTGTATACAAACTGTTTGACTTGAGCCATGATAAACGTGTCTGCTCAGTGCATGAGAGGGGAAAAAAACAAACAAGCCAGATAATGGCAGTATTTATATCCTCTTATGTAATCTAGCTGACCTTCCCCCCCCTCCCACCTACCCCTATCAAAGCGTGGTAAAATCACACTTGATTGTCTACCTCAGTGCCTGGGAATGCTCACGCTACTAAAGGACTTGGGATTTTATCCCATCTCCGGTGCTCGCCAGCATCCTCCTCAGTGGCTGAGACGGTTAGCTGGGCGCCGTCAGCTGATTGGGTGGCTGTCGATAGACCTCATTCTGAAGCGTCCTCACCTCAGCAGCAAGGATTGATGAGTCAGGAGGGGGGGGTGACCTGTGAGGCTTCACCCCAAGTACAGGTTGAATCTAATCTACCCAGAATCTAAACCTGCTTTATTTCCAAGTAGGTTTGCACCTTTGTGGTATTTTTCTTCGGGAGACGGTGCATACAAACTTTCATAGTGATGTTAACCAGTGTGCATGTCCATTCATTAGAATCAGAAACACTGTATTGATGCCCAAAGAGAAGCGCTTGTTACAGTAGCTCACTGTCACATCAATGCACACAGGTATGAAGGAGTAAAAGCATTAGGATACACTAGAATACAGATCAGGAATTGCAATTAAGAAATTAATTATGCCAAAAAAAGTTTTGCCGAGCAATACGACAATATTCCCACATCTCAATCCACCACGGCCTCTCTCCCTCCTCACCCTCGCCCCTCTCTCACCCTCGCCCCTCTCTCCCTCCTCACCCTCGCCCCTCTCTCCCTCCTCACCCTCGCCCCTCTCTCCCTCCTCACCCTCGCCCCTCTCTCACCCTCGCCCCTCGCCCCTCTCTCACCCTCGCCCCTCTCTCCCTCCTCACCCTCGCCCCTCTCTCCCTCCTCACCCTTGCCCCTCTCTCCCTCCTCACCCTCGCCCCTCTCCCTCCTCACCCTCGCCCCGTTCTCTAAGTAGCGCTGTCCATTGGGCGTGCGGCTAACTTTAGAGTAAGCTCTGTCAAGGCTTAGCTACCCCATAATCCAGGTTTAAAGTGACACTAAAGGAGCACTACACTATTAATACCTACTTTTCACTCTGGTCACAACCTTAAACAGTCCAGGCCTGAGTCAACCCAAACAGCGAGCAGGTTCTGCGTCAAGTGGAAGCCCCACAACTCGTAAGTCATGGAAAGTCATTCACAAGACGCGTGTTGGGGATTACGGCTTGACAGGAAGTAACCACTAATAGCTCTGCTTTCATTAGGCTCTTTTGCCAGTATATTTTCCTTACCTTCGTGTAAAGTTCACAAGTGTAAACGGTCACAATGTGTGTCTGTACTCACTTAAATGGGATTGAATAATAAACCAATAGGCATTTAATAACATATTTTTGGTTGATATTATTGAAAGCTTTATAGGAATAATGTATTTGTGGTCCTTTGTTTTTGCAGAACTGCCTAGAGTTGCAAGGAAGGAATTATGTAATGATGCAAACAAACCCAGTTCCAAATTCCAATCTAACATGGTCTTGCGTAAGCCCTCAGTACACGAGGCAGTGGAATACATTAGCTGGTATTTCCTTGGCTGTAATCGCCATGCAGATGCCATCTTTGAACAGCAGTCATAAGGTGTGATCTGCTTGAATATGAATGAGCTTCAGTCCCTGTCCCTCTAAGGTATGGAGGGAAGAGCAGGAAGAACAAGCCAAAGCAGGAAGTGATGTACTGTTATTTAGAATAACAACTTCACTCCTGTGTTTTCTCAGCTTAGTGATTATATTTTAACGAACAATTAGATTTCTTTTTTTGTTTTCCGAATTGTTTGGTTTGGGTGTGAATGTAAAAAAACAGAACACCTGCTCCACAAACCTGCTACATTCTTGAAATGGTGTGAAGTGACCAGAGTGTTTGGAATTGCAAGGCAACACCTTACCCAGTGACCCCCCCCCCCACCCCGGTGACACTTCTGACACACCATGTGACCCTCCCAACAAGTCATGCTAGCTGTGCTCTGATAGGCTGAAGTCCAGGAAGTGTAGTTAGCCGTCACCTGTAAGATGTTCTCAGTGAGCAAAGCTGTGTGTGCTGGGCTGTGTGCTGTGTGGCTGGGCTGTGTGCTGTGTGGCTGGGCTGTGTGTGTGCTGGGCTGTGTGTGCTGGCCTGTGTGTGTGTGTGCTGGCCTGTGTGTGTGTGTGCTGGCCTGTGTGTGTGTGTGCTGGCCTGTGTGTGTGTGTGCTGGCCTGTGTGTGTGTGTGCTGGCCTGTGTGTGTGTGTGTGCTGGCCTGTGTGTGTGTGCTGGCCTGTGTGTGTGTGTGTGTGCTGGCCTGTGTGTGTGTGTGCTGTGTGTGGCTGGGCTGTGTATTCTAGACTGTGTTAGCAGACCATGTTCTGTTTGGGTTAGGAGACAGAAGCTCCTGTCTACTCGTGCTACAGAGCCACTGATCTCCTCTGACGTAGCTCTAGAACACTGTCTGTCTCCTGGACCAACATGGCACCCGTGGATCTTTACATGTCTGATGTTTCTTCATGCCTCCAGTGCTGCGACTGCACCTTCCTCTTGCTCTGAGCCACGGTTGACCACACGATGCGTGATGATGTTATCTCCCGCTCTCCTTGTCTCCTGTTGGTACAGTTAAGGGCTCTCGGCCTGGCAAAAACGTTCAGCTGACAGAAAACGAGATCCGAGGCCTCTGTCTCAAATCCCGTGAGATCTTCCTCAGCCAGCCCATCCTGCTGGAGCTCGAGGCGCCTCTCAAAATCTGCGGTGAGTTTCCTCATCTCACCTCATCTGTGTTTCCCCTCTGGCTACAGCGGCCTCAGGTTTGGGGGGGGGGGGGGGGGGTGGTGGAGGGCATTATTACACCAAGCACAGCCTTTCGTGCCGTTATCAAGGTGTTCCTTGCTGCTGTTCCCTGCAGGTGACGTCCATGGTCAGTATTACGACCTCCTGCGTCTGTTTGAGTATGGCGGCTTCCCCCCAGAGAGCAACTACCTGTTCCTGGGAGACTATGTGGACAGAGGGAAGCAGTCCCTGGAGACCATCTGCCTGTTGCTAGCCTACAAGGTCAAATATCCAGAGAACTTCTTCCTGCTGCGTGGCAACCACGAGTGCGCCTCTATAAACCGTATCTACGGCTTCTATGACGAGTGTGAGTAACAGGCGTCTCCCCTGGCAACAATCGCCAAACGCACACGTTGTTGCCGTGGTCGTGTGGTTAATTGGTCTCGTCTGTCGTGGGTCGTCCTGTTCTAGGTAAGAGAAGGTACAACATCAAGTTGTGGAAGACGTTCACAGACTGCTTCAACTGCTTGCCTGTGGCTGCCATCGTAGACGAGAAGATCTTCTGCTGTCACGGAGGTGGGTGGTGATGAGGCCATGCTGCTCTTGTTTTGAGCTCTTATCACCTGGCAACGTTCGTTCGTTGTCAGATTGGTGGGTGGTAGGATTAATAATAGAGCTGAGTCACTCAGTTGTAAGTGTGTGTGTGTGGAGCTCATCCCATGTTTGATGTCTCCTCCCCAGGCCTTTCTCCGGACCTCCAGTCCATGGAGCAGGTACGCAGAGTAATGCGTCCCACAGACGTGCCTGACCAGGGCCTGCTGTGCGACCTGCTGTGGGCCGATCCAGACAAAGATGTCCTGGGATGGGGAGAGAACGACCGTGGAGTCTCCTTCACATTTGGGGCAGATGTGGTGGCCAAATTTTTGCACAAGCACGATATGGACCTTATATGCAGGGCACATCAGGTAAAGGCTACTGGGATAGCAAATACTGGGTCAATCGACCGTCTCTCTCTCTCTCGCACGTGTGTTTTTTAAACCATCCTTCTTTCTTCGTAGGTCGTAGAAGATGGTTACGAGTTCTTTGCAAAGAGACAACTTGTGACCCTGTTCTCTGCTCCTAACTACTGTGGGGAGTTTGATAATGCTGGTGCCATGATGAGTGTGGACGAAACACTCATGTGTTCTTTCCAGGTAGGCAGGACTCTCCTCAGTGATTTGAACCTCCTCCCTGCTCCTTCCATCACTGTCATGCTCTGTGTCAACTCGGCCCACGTGTGCTCTTCAGGGGCCGGAATGACCTGGAACTATGTTTAACACAAGCATGCACACCCCCACAATAAGACATTTAGATTCTATGTCAGTGGTTCTTAAGCCTGGTCCTCAGGGCCCACTGTCCTGCATGTTTTAGATGTTTCCCCCTTCCAACACACCTGATTCAAATGAATTGTCATTATCAGGCTTCTGCTGAGCTTCATAGTGACTCATTCATTTGAATCAGGTGTGTTGGAGCAGGGAAACATCGAAAACATGCAGGACAGTGGGCCCTGAGGACCGGGGTGGAGAACCACTGATCTATGTGCTTGATCTGAACTCTCAACGAAGTCTTTCTGATTCATGTGCAGCATGGGTACAGGGTAGAAGGGGTATTCACCTGCTTTATTTCAGGGTTAAAGGTGGGGACTTTTTGACCTTTAGGACAGCGGGATATGAAGAGAGCACAGGGGTTAAGCATACCTGTTAAGTTTCAGTCTGTTGGTGAACGTCTCAAATCCTCCTTATCCCTCAGATTCTCAAGCCAGCTGACAAGAAGCTGTACTCTTACGGAGGCGGCGGCGGTATGGGGTCCGGGAGACCCGTCACACCACCAAGAAATTCAGCCAAGGGCGGGAAAGCCAAGAAATAACACCCGCTGACACTCTCTCCCCCCCACCTGCCCCCATCAAGCCTATACTCTGACCCTCTCTCACCCCATCACACCCATACATCTGACCCTCTCCCTTCACCTCACCTGCCCCCATCACGCCCATACTGTTCCACTACCCTCCTACTTTCCCCCCCCTCTTCAGCAACATGGCAAACAGTACCCAGGGTTCAGTCCTGTTTTCCTCTAAAACTACTGTTTTTAACTGTTTGTTTGTGTTTGTATGACTGCGTGTGTGTGTGTGTGTGTGTGTGTGTGAGAGAGAGAGAGAGAGAGGGGGGGGGGGTTGTTGTACTGTGTGTGTGTGTTCTCTCTCCTTCTCCTGCTCTGTAATCCGGTCACGTTCATTATGAAATGGACCCTTCCTTTCAGTGGTGTAAATGCACATGCAGGTGCTGTGGATAAGGGTGGGGGGGCGGGGTTGGATGGGGCGGGGGGAAGGGAGGTGTCTACTGTGTACGTTACGGCCCTGCACTGTTTTAATGCTAAACACAAGCTTTTGTATATCCTGTTTGAGAGGTTAGAGAGAGTGTGTGTGTGTGAGTGTATGTTAGGCGTGTGTGTATGTGGGGTGGGGGGGGGGGGTTCAGTTGCGCGGTCATGGTAACAGCATGCACCGTGTGGAGCACAGGTAGATGTGTGCAGATGGATCAAGTGATTGGATTCACTTGGAGCAAGCAAGGTGAACAGTTTTTCTTTCCCTTTGAAAACCAATGAATTGATAAACACACTCGTGGATGTGAAATAGTTTTTCTTTTTTTCCTTTTTCTTTTTTTCTTTCTTTGCTTTTCTTTTTTGTAGAGGATTCAAAAACTAATGGTTTGAATTTAAGTTTAGTCTATTTGGAAGTCGTTGATTAAATAAAGAGAACCATTTATTTGAAATTTGCCATCATACGTTTCACTGTCTTTTCACCTCACCATTATTTTATTTTTATTTTCCTGTTTATGGGGAATCGTGTAGTTATAAACTGTCATCCCTACTTGCTCCTGTTTGTCTTAAAGGTTCAAAGTTTGCGGTGGGCTGTGAGTGGCTAAGTAAAACCCATCCTCCATGCAATGGCAGGATCTCAGTCTTTTCTAATGTCCTCTTTTTTTCAAAGACATTTTGTCCATCCTCCTTCCCCCCCCCCCCCCCCCCTTCTCTCACTGCCCTTTCATACTCACTCTTTGGTTTACTAGAAGAACTTTGTACCTCAACTTTGACCTCTATGCTTCTGCTTCCAACCACTTAGTTAACAGTTTAACAGAGATTATGGCGCTCAACATTTTAATAAACTGCTTTGATGGTAATTTTGATTTGCAAGCTTTTGACCTTTTGGGCAAAGACCACCCCCCCCCCATCCAGAGTTTAGCACTAACTGAACTGAAGGTGCATCTCAGACTTGCCATGCGTCTTTTCTGAAGGATTAATTGGTGCTGGATGGAGGAATCGCCTGCTCCTCTGGGTAGAGAACTGCCCCTCTACTGTACAGCAGCTGGTAGATAACTGCCCCTCTACTGTACAGCAGCTGGTAGATAACTGCCCCTCTACTGTACAGCAGCTGGTAGATAACTGCCCCTCTACTGTACAGCAGCTGGTAGATAACTGCCCCTCTACTGTACAGCAGCTGGTAGATAACTGCCCCTCTACTGTACAGCAGCTGGTAGATAACTGCCCCTCTACTGTACAGCAGCTGGTAGATAACTGCCCCTCTACAGCAGCTGGTAGATAACTGCCCCTCTACTGTACAGCAGCTGGTAGATAACTGCCCCTCTACTGTACAGCAGCTGGTAGATAACTGCCCCTCTACTGTACAGCAGCTGGTAGATAACTGCCCCTCTACTGTACAGCAGCTGGTAGATAACTGCCCCTCTACTGTACAGCAGCTGGTATAAATCTGAGTGAATATGTTGATGACTTGAGAATTGCAAATGAGATCACATACATGTAGGCGGGCGTCAGTAATTAATGATTCAGAAACGGGTGGTAAATCATGTTCGATAGAATAAACGAGAAACTTTTCAATGTTGTGCTGGATATGTTTTTCCAGACCAATTCAAATGAACTCTTGTTTCATATAATGCTTTAAGATTTAAGATCTAGCATAGAACATCTGCAATGGTAGTAAATGCGTAAAAGCAAGCTTGACTAAGACATTATTATAAAATAATAATTTGTTTCCCCGTTTATCAAGTTATTGATAAACAACATGGAAAGATTTTTTGCAGGCCTTAGTAATGCTGTCCCGAATAAATACCGCTTCAAATCCAGATCACACCATCCCATTTCACAAAGCTGTATAAACTTTATGCTTGCAACCTTGGGTCTTTCAAGGTCTTTTTTTGGGTTATTAGAGCAATTATGAATATTGTTAAGCGTAACACCAACAATCTGCTTTAAGTATAGACATGAATCTATTACTTTTGATGTTTTTGTTTTACTGACAATTAGGGCAATTTAGATAACTGCGAGCTTAACTGATGTGAAATGTTTTGGTTTTTAAATAATTCAGGGACGTTTCCTCCATGCATTGTTGCTGGATAGTAGCCCACTGGCTTTTAAGCTGTCATATAGATGAGCAAATAGACAACAGAACAGAATGCTATTTTTTATTTGTATAAGTTTGTTTTCAAACCAATCACAAAATCGTAGAAGTCTATGTAACCGGGTAGAAAATAAAATGTTGAATTTGTACAACCCTTGTGTCGGTTTTCATCGCAAAGATTCTTTGTGCTGTGCAGTGGTTAAAGCCATAATCAGTGAATAATACTGAATATGTAGCGCTGACTTCCTTTCCTTATCCTGTGATGTGATTTTGTTGAAATTGTCAACTGTAACTGTAAAGTCGGCCTTGATATCTTCCTAATCAGATCAGGGACGTGATGATTGGTAGTCTACAAGTGCACCGCCTCGAACTCCTCATAGTTAGGCTATTTCCATTTTAATCAACAAATTATAAAGCTTTGTAACAAATGCCGATCAGCCATATAATTATAACCACTGACAGGTGAAGTAAATAATAGTGATTATATCGTTAGGGCACTTGTCAGTGGGTGGGTTATAATGGGCATGAAAGTGTTTGGTCGTCAAAGTTGGTGTGTTGGAAGCAGGAAATAATAATAGGTAAACATGAAGGATGTGAGCGCGTTTGACTTGGGCCGGATGATGACGGTGTGACGACTGACCCAGAGCTCCTCTGCAGGTCCTGTGGGGTGTTACCAGTGTGGGGTGTTACCAGTGTGGGGTGTTACCAGTGTGGGGTGTTACCAGTGTGGGGTGTTTCCAGTGTGGGGTGTTTCCAGGGGTGTTACCAGTGTGGGGTGTTTCCAGTGTGGGGTGTTTCCAGTGTGGGGTGTTACCAGTGTGGGGTGTTTCCAGTGTGGGATGTTACCAGTGTGGGGTGTTTCCAGTGTGGGATGTTACCAGTGTGGGGTGTTTCCAGTGTGGGATGTTTCCAGTGTGGGGTGTTATCAGTGTGGGCTGTTTCCAGTGTGGGGTGTTTCCAGTGTGGGGTGTTTCCAGTGTGGGGTGTTTCCAGTGTGGGGTGTTTCCAGTGTGGGGTGTTACCAGTGTGGGGTGTTACCAGTGTGGGGTGTTTCCAGTGTGGGGTGTTTTCAGTGTGGGGTGTTATCAGTGTGGGGTGTTTCCAGTGTGGGGTGTTACCAGTGTGGGGTGTTTCCAGTGTGGGGTGTTTCCAGTGTGGGGTGTTTCCAGTGTGGGGTGTTACCAGTGTGGGGTGTTTCCAGTGTGGGGTGTTTCCAGTGTGGGGTGTTACCAGTGTGGGGTGTTTCCAGTGTGGAGTGTTATCAGTGTGTACTGATCACTACCTGCTGTCATCGCACTACTTTGTGTGTCCTCCTCACTCACCAGCAGAGGGCGCTGTTGACTCACACCAGGACAAGCTCAGCTCTCTTCTGCTGTGAAGTCTTGCCGATGCAAATGTCTCGATTTACGGACCGGTAGTCTGATTACGTCCAGCTGCTACCGAACTACTAGAACTCCTGATCTGATCCAGAACCATCCGCAAGGGATGATTTGATTGGATTACAATTCGGTCCACACAAAGAACAAAGCAGCCATGAAATCCTCCATTCATCCCAGAAGCAGCGGCGTTCCTGGATCAGAACCTGTCAAACTACCAAGCACGCGTTCCAACTCACGGGCCCCGTCTGTTACCATGGTTACCCCGTAGCGGGACACAAGCGATGCGTTCCACGGGCGCACGTGCAGTCCCACGCAACAGCTAAGAATCGAGATGTGGCGTTAACGAGGTAACATCACGTTTAACCGGGTGTGTGCGTGTTTGCTTGCTTGTGTGTGTGTTTGTGTGTGTGTGTGTGTGTGTGTGTGAAGGAATGCGTTGCTTAAATCTGCTCACTCCCCTGATAAAGGATTCGCACAACCTGTCTCTTGTTTGACTCAAGGTCCGTACATCTGTCCATAAGTCTGTCCCTTATGGGGGGTGGGGGGCGGGGGTGTGGGGGGGTGGGGGGCGGCGGGAGGGCAGGAATGGACGCACTCACTGACTGGTCCTACGCAGTACTAATCCGATTTAGCCCAACTGGAGGGTTTGGCCAGTACAGACAGGGGCCTTGTTGGGTCTGATCGGAGCCCAGTTTGGGATCACACTGCTGGGCATTGTTTGGTGGTGTGATAGGGCCCTGGCTGGAGGACTCCCATCTGGGAGAGGCCTTTCTGATGTCCTCACAGCTGCCAGAACCAAACAAAGCCTCACAGAAAGTCGAGTTCTACACTCAAGACATCTCTCTGTCTGGCTGCTGTGATCGGGCCGTGAATGAAGAGAGGTGTCTGGGGTTTAAAGTTGAAAAGGCAGCCTGTCTGTCCTTCCACAACTCCCTCCCTCCCCAGCCCTGGTCTTAGGGAGTGGGTCTGTTTGGGCTGTGTTAAGACTGTCCTGCCTCAGAGCCACTGTTCTGTTTCCATTGGCTGTCGC
Source organism: Protosalanx chinensis (assembly GCA_030340685.1). Lineage (NCBI taxonomy): Eukaryota > Metazoa > Chordata > Actinopteri > Osmeriformes > Salangidae > Protosalanx > Protosalanx chinensis. The sequence continues at coordinate 1,258,284 of CM059326.1, read as the reverse complement.
CTTCAGCTGGGCTCTCGACACGAAACAAACGCTTCTCTGCTTGGGTGACATGGTAAGTACTGTGTCAAACTCCTTCTTAACTGTCTGTAATATTTGTAATGTTATAGTAATCTGTAAGCAGTTTGTCATAAGTTGGCGTTTTGCAGTGGATGGATCAAATTTGAAAGATACCATGTGTCATGTGACTGATGACTGATTTGATGGCAGTGTGCGTCGTGCTGCTGATCAGAAGGTTTGATTGATCAGTTTGATTCCCAGCTAAGGCAACATGACGTTGTGTCCTTGGGCAAGGCACTTCACCCTACTTGCCTCAGGGGGGGAATGTCCCTGTACTTGCTGTAAGTCACTCTGGATGAGAGTGTCTACTAAATGTAATGTAGTGCTGGTGCATTCTGGTTATTCACTGGAGGGTAAGGTGGGTGGTTCTGGGGTCCTGGGGTGCAGTGGTCTGTGGGAGTCACTGAGGAATCACAGGTCAAAGCTTCAATACGGAGCATGTACGTGTGAAGCAGTTAGTCAAAACAAGAGAGGGAAGAACTGAGTGGGTGGAAGAGAGAGAAGAGGAGAGGGAGAGAGAGAACAGGGGTGAAGTAGAGACTGCGAGAACAGAGATAGGGAGAGGGGATAGAGAAATCCCTTTAATGTTACACATCAAAGGAGTGAACGCTGGCACGCTGGCATGACACTGACTTCACTGTAGAATAGCAGAGGCCTCTGCTTTATCATTCCACCAGCATCCTCACCCCTCACCCCCTCCCTCCAAGCCTGCCTCCCAGCCTGCCTCCCTGCACCCCTCACACCCTCCCTCTCTCCCTCCCCTTCTCTTCTTCCATCCTCTCTCCCCTAGCCTCCCCTCTCCCTCCCTCTATCCTCTCAGCCTCCCTTCCCATTCCCTCTCCCTACCTCCATGCTCTCTTTCCATCCTCGCTCCTCCTTTCTCATCCCTCTATTACCTTCTCTCCCTTCATTGAGCTTGACTGGTGCCATAGAATGCATGTCCGTCTCTATTTCTCATGCCAGACCTTCCTCTTCCTTCTCTCTTTTCACATCCCCTCATCCCTTCCTCCCTCAAAGCCCCTCTCTTCCCCCTGAATGGAGTAAAGAGAGGTCCTGATGAGATGTATAGCACCCTGCAGAGTTAGAAAAAGTTCAGCGGCGCCTCTCCCTCTCTCTCCCTTTCTCTCTCTCTCCCTTTTCCTCTTCCCCTCTCTCTCCTCGGTCTCTCTCCTTTTCTCTCCCTTTCTCTCACTCCCCACCTCTCCCTCTCTCTCTCCGTCTCTCGCTCTCTGTCTCCCTCCTCCGCAGTGTGTTTAGAGACTCGTGCGTGCGGCTGATAAGGTTTGAGGGACAGTTTATTTACCCAGGTGAATGATGGATCATCCATCTGAATGCAGCCCCACCATGGAGCTGTACGGCAACCAGGAAACACTCTGTCAGCCGGCGAAGACGGCGTGCTGGTAAAGCGCCGCCGTCACAGGGACGGCAGTGAGATGTGATCTGGTTACTGTGATACGGTGTCAGATGATTGTTCCAGCCTTTCTACCGGGTGAGACGTCCCTCAGGGAACTCCCTCAGGAATATTTCCTGACCGAATCAACTTAACGAACTTGTACCTAATTAGAGCAGATTCTGCTCACACAGCAGAACTGTGTGCGTGTGTGATTGTGTCTGAATGTATGTATGTTTACACTGTGTGTGTGTTTGTGTGTGTGTGTGTGTGTGTGTGTGTGTGTGTGTGCTTGCAGGTTTCCAGGACAAACAGTAATCGCAGAGAGAAAATCCCTCACAAAAAGCCCTAATTGGCAACATTAGAATAAATCTCCAGCCATATGCAGGGATCCTGTTAAATGTGCTTCAGATGTGTGGCTGACAGTTCAGGCAGACAGTGAGACTGCAGGCTGGCCCCATCCTATCTGTATTCTCAGCCAACGGTCACATGTCGTCCAGCATCCATCATTGGATGGCCTGAACATGACCCTGACAGGCCAGGCTCCTCCAGGCTGCACCAGGAACCTGCTGAGGGTGTGTGTCTGTGTGTAGAAGACCGAGGTGTGTTCTGACATGGGGGATTTGTAGTGACATGAGAGGTGTCTTTGGGTGTGTGTGTGTGTTTGCATTAAATTTGTGGTGCTCCTGTGAGGTGTGTTTGTGTGACAGAAGCCTGTGACTTTCAGCCCTTCCACAGGAATATCAGCAGAGCCTGACAGTGGCCCCCTGGCCTTCTGAGCCCCCCACAGCTCCCCCTGGCCCTCTGAGCCCCCTCTATCCCCCACAGCCCCCCTTGGCCCCAGGAGGAAGAGGCTACATCTCCTTTGAAGGTTGCTGTTACCTTTACAGCTCCAGTAAAGGTAAGACAGACCTGTCTCCCTCTCTGTCATGTAAACTGTCTGTACCTCATAAACCCTCTTAAACCCTCTGTACACTCTCTGTCTACCACTTAAATACAGATTCAAACAATATGATTTTGAATAACACCTCCACACTCACGTTTACTTTCCCCCGCTCTCATGACAAATTGTTAAATTTGTATTTTTTTGTTGTTGAAGCTTCTAGATCCCCCCCCCCCCCCCCCCCATCCTTTTGAAACGGGCTGATGACGCAGATGTGCATCCCATTGTGACTTAATTGCCAGCAGCACCAGAGAAAAGACAAAGATGAGATCAAGCTGTGTTGATGAAGGTTAATGGATAATAATACCCACCTTAAGAAGGTGATAGCCTGGTTACTATGGAGAACATGCAGATTCAGTGTAGTTTGAATTAATTGTATTTTTTTTTCTTTTGTATTTTTTTTTTACAACCTTTCGAAACTTTCGGGAAAATATTACCCAATTATTTTTCTTCTTTTTTATCCACACACAGTAAATATGTTCTGGTTTTCCGAAACATCATTTTTTTTCTCCGCTTTCACAATACTTCCTCCACTCTACTTCAGGTGTCCGAACACTTCAACAGGTTCCCTCTCCAGGTGACAGCCAGAGAGCATGCCTGAGGCATGTGGTCTGCATGTCCGAAGCATGTGGTCTGCATGTCTGAGGCATGTGATCCTGATGACGTATATTATACTATATTTATACTTAAAATTTACACACTCACACACACACACGCACACACACCCCCCCCACACACGCACACACAAACACACGCACACACACACTCACACACTCACACACACACACACTCACACACACACACACACACACACACACACACACACACACATGCTCCCTTCATGTGGGGTGAGTGTCATTGGGGATGTGTTGCAGTTTCTAGCATTTTCCATGATAATCTAATTATCCCCAAAGTGAAGCCTTTCCAGTGGCCCCCTCGGCTGGCGTTGCCAGGTCTGCAACCCCCCAACCCCCTCTCTGTGCTTACATGGTAATAACCCTGTTTACCTCACTGGAGACTGGAGGCCTGTGGGAAGAAGCAGGACAAATAGGCAGAACACATTTGATACTGATTCATATCAGCTGTGTGTGTGTGTTTGTGTGTAAGCACAGTGTCTGTCTGTTTATGTGGTGTGTGAGGTAGTGGTGTGAGGTAGTGTGTGTGTGTGTGTGTGTGTGTTTACTGTGGGAAGGCTCCAGAGGGACAGCTTAGTTCCTGGAGGACTGGGCTTCCAACACACAACAGCAGAGCTCCCTGGGAGAGGCCTGCACCTTGGCACACACACACACACACACAGCCTTACACACACACACGTGCACCACACCCACACACACACACACAATAGTGAGCACATGAAACACCCAGGGCTATTTCTCCATGCTGCCTCACCATATGCTTCAATGCTCTGTATTATTCTGCGGCCTGAGCTGGGATTTATGACTGTAATCATTATCCCACTACTGTAATCAGTGATGCTGTTATTCATGTTGGCCACTCAATCATTACAGCCTTGCAGTCTTCAAGGAAGTCTGTTACTGGGTGCTGCTGTGCACTCACATCATGTCCAGAGCTTTTCTCTTTCTTTATACATCACAGCCTTCCTCTGGATCACATCGTATCCATTGTGTGTGTTTTCTCCTGTCTTGCGGCTCAATATTCCCCACAATGACGAAGCATTTGGAACAGTTCGCATATGTACACCAGACAGGTAACGATGTATATACTGAGCAGAAACTTCTCTGCTTGTCTGTCTGTCTCAACCTGTCTGTCTGTCTCTCTCAACCTGTCTGTCTGTCTGTGTGTCTTCTTCAGATCCTTCTGTCTCACTGCAGACCAGCAGGGTCGGAACCTCGACCTCTTGATCCCAGCGTCTCACACACAAACCTGGATCAAAACCCCAAACGCCTGTCAATCATCCGCTCTGTGTCTCCGTAGAGAGCGGTTGCCAAGGCAGCAGAGGTCCGGTTCCCGCTCCTGACGCGGGCCTACGGAGGCCCAGCATGGACAAACAGGTTAGCTCACACCTGATCTGGGTGCTACACATAGGGTGTGCTTGATTTGTCTCTCTTTGCTGCCTCCGCTGCTTCCTTCCTGCCTCATATTTCCTCTCACCTGAGGGGAAGTGATTTGCACGTCCACCTAATCTCAATACAGCAGCTGTTGGATTAAAAACAACCTCTACTTGTACGGCCTTTACTGCCTCGTTTCTACTGACTCTAATCCCTCCCCTCTGCTGCCTCTAATGCCTCTCCTACAGTCTTTCTACTTCCACTGCCTCCACTCCTCTCCTGGCTCCTACTGACAGCCTTGTGTCTGCCTCCTCAGTAGTACTATTGCAGGACTGCCTCTAGATTCACCCATTCAAACCTTCTTCCTGGACATTTGGCCGCACAGTTGGCTATTCTGAGCCATAACTGTCCAATCCCAGTCCAGTCCAGCAGAATCCAGTCCAGTCTGACCCAGGGTAGGCCAGTCCAGTCTGACCCAGGTTAACCCAACCCAGTCCAGTCCAGTCTGACCCAGGTTAACCCAGTCCAGTCTGATCCAGGTTAACCCAGTCCAGTCCAGTCTGACCCAGATTAACCCAGTCCAGTCTGACCCAGGTTAACCCAGTCCAGTCCAGTCTGACCCAGGTTAACCCAGTCCAGTCCAGTCTGACACTGATTAACCCAGTCCAGTCTGACCCAGATTAACCCAGTCCAGTCTGACCCAGGTTAACCCAGTCCAGTCCAGTCTGACCCAGATTAACCCAGTCCAGTCTGACCCAGGTTAACCCAGTCCAGTCCAGTCTGACCCAGATTAACCCAGTCCAGTCTGACCCAGGTTAACCCAGTCCAGTCCAGTCTGACACTGATTAACCCAGTCCAGTCTGACCCAGATTAACCCAGTCCAGTCTGACCCAGGTTAACCCAGTCCTGTCCAGTCTGACCCAGGTTAAACCAGTCCAGTCTAGTCCAGCAGAGTCCAGTCTGGTCACGTGACCAGCCCACATGACCATGGACCAGTCATGTGGAGACGGGTCATATTGCTAACACTCACACACACACACTCACACTCACTCACACACACACTCACTCACTCACACAGCAAAGGACAACAGTGTAGCTGAGCAAGCAGACAGACCTGGGCCATATGGGGAGATATCTGGAGCAGAGACACACACAGACAATCACACATCCCCACAGACACACTCAGGCACACACACACACACACACTCAGGCATATATACATACATACACGCACACACACACACACACACCAGGGCTCATTATTTGCGAAAGCCAGCCAGAGAGTCTCAGCTCATAGTGGGAGCTCTGGGTCTGGGCCAAGAGGCTGGCCACATCGCATCACCGTAGCCCAAACTGGAGACTGGGTCTGGGCTTGATCACAGCGGCAGGACTGGGTTGAACGGTGAAGTGTGGAGCATCGTTGAGGGCTGGGTCTGGTCGGGAAGGCTGGAGACGTCTTTAAGGATGTTCTGCGCAACCAAGGTGAGAGATGATCATGATGAAGCTCGTGAGTCCAGCGTTTCAGGGCTTCGATTTGACTGAGACAGACTGGGATAGACGAGAGGAGAGAGAGAGAGCGATGGAGAGAGATTGAAAAGGAAATGGCGAGAGGGAGAGAGATGGAAACATGAAGTGAGACATTAAGGGAGGGAAGGTATGAGAGTAGAAGGTGGAGAGAGAGAGGGAGAGAGGCAGACATGCTGTCCCAGTTAGTGATGCTCTGTGCTGCTCTGTGCAGGTAGAGGTGTGGCAGGGCTCTGCTCCCCAGAGCGGTGGTGCTTGTGCTAGATAGCTCCTCTGCTCCGGACTGAGTGTGTTTACTCTGTGTGTGTGTGTGTGTGTGTACATGCGTTGACTGTGTGTGTGTGTGTGTGTGTGTGTGTGTATGAGTGTGTGCCCGATGCCTCTGGTGGCAATGAAAAAATCATTATCGAGAAATGAAAACTGAGAGTCTGGAGCGATGCGTATGGCACACGCACACACACACAAACACACACTATTCCTGGTGCTCTTTCACAGAGATACAGTACCTAAACTAATGTTGTGGATGCACCCACACACTTTGACAGATACGTGCTATTACAGGACCATATACACACTGTGTACCTTAGAGTAAAAGGACACACACATTGCTTAACAGCTCACATTATTACTGCTCACACACACACACACACACACACACACCCACACACACACACACAGCACCATCACAGTGTGCGTGTTGGCAGGGTGGTTGTGTTTTTCTCCGTCCTCTCCTCCACGCCCTCCTCTCCTGCCTCCCCCCTCTTTTTCTCACTCTCTGTTCTTCCAGCCTCCAGTTTTGTAATTAGCCTGTGATCGTTCATCATTCATCCATTTCTCACAACCCTGCCCCCGCCCCACATCCTGCCCCTCCCACTCTCCTCCTCCTCTCATACTCTCCTCTCCACCTCCCTCCCTCCCTCTCCTCCGTTATTCACATTTGGTTCTCTCTCTCTTTAGAGAAAGGGAGGAGGGGGAGTGTGTGTTTGTCTGCACAGAATAATCTGCCTCACTCTCTCACACTCTCGTTCTCTCTCTCTCTCTCTTTCTGCTCTCCTTCTCCCCTTTCTCTCTCTCACACTCTCGTTCTCTCTCTCTCTCTTTCTGCTCTCCTTCTCCCCTTTCTCTCTCTCTCTCTCTCTCTCTCTCTCTCTCTCTCTCTCTCTCTCTCTCTCTCTCTCTCTCTCTCTCTCTCCAAGATGCACATGTCTCCATCTTTGTGTTGCTTAATAGTCGGTGACAGAGGAAAGTAGAGAGGCAGCGCCTACATCTGTCTGTCCTTCCTCCACCTTTCTTCTCTCCCCCTCTATCTTCCACCCTCCGTCTCTCCCCTGTCCTCATCCCCCCCTCTCCTCTCTCCATCCCTGTATCCCGTCCTCCACTCCTCTGTTCTCCCATCCATCCCTTCATCCTTCTCTTCTTCATCTCTCCGTCCTCCAACTGCTTCTGACTGAAGTATGACTGCAGGCTAGCCTCGTCACGCTTCCTGGACCTCTCCTCCTCCTCACCTCCTCCCCCTCTCCCCCCACCCCCCACGACGCCCCTCCTCTCCCCCGACAGTGGCCAGTCAGAGCAGGCTGGGGGTGGGAGGTGGGGGGGGGGGGGGACTAGCGGAGGCAGACTCTGTCAGCAGCAGAGGGCTTTCCCCAGATCAGAACAGCAGCAGAGCCAGGTGAAGCAGAGACACAGACAGGACCAAGAAGAGATAGACAGAAACAGACAGGGAGAGATAGACAGGCAGGCACAGAGAGACAGGCAGGCAGGCAGGGAGAGATAGAGGGGTAAACAGACAGATATAAAAGACCAACAGAGAGAGTGTCGAGGGTGGATGACAATGATGGAGGCTAGTTTTGACACCGAGGAGAGCTTTGACGACCCGTCCTGTCTGGCCCCCCAGCCCCCAGGATCCGCCTCCCCAGCCAGGAAGCCCCCCAAGGAGGTGAAGGAGACCAAGATCACGGTGCGTACCCACACTCCAGCCTCCCCTCTCTCTCTCTCTCTCTCTCTCTCTCTCTCTGGTCTCTTCATTTTTTCCTCTCTCTTTTTCTCTTTTTCCAGTCACACTCTCTCTTTGTCTCTAGGTCTGTCTCCCTCAGTCTGTCTCTCAGTCTGTCCCCCTCAGTCTGTCTCCCTCAGTCTGTCTCTCTGTCTCTCCATCTATCGCTCTCTTTATTCATCTGGATATCATTTTTGTTCATGTTTTTTTTTTTTTTTTTTACTCTCTTTTGCCAATTGTTCTTTTCTTGTCTCTGTCAAAATGTATCTTCTTTCCCTCCGTCTCTGTCTGTCTTACTATTTCTCTTTATTTGTCTCTCTCACTCACACTCAGTTGTGTGTGTGAGTAGGAGTGTGTGTGTGTGTGTGTGTGTGTGTGTGGTGAATACAGCAGCTCTTCTCCTGTATCTATCTGTCCTCACACAAGGGACAGGAATCAGATGTGGCAGCTGTTTTTCACCACAATGCTTTTGTCTCCTCTCTCTTTCACGCTCCCCCCTCTCTCCATCCCTCTCTCCATCCCTCTCTCCAGTCCTCTCTCCATCCCTCTCTCCATTCCTCTCTCCATTCCTCTCTCCATCCCTCTCTCCATCCCTCTCTCCAGTCCTCTCTCCATCCCTCTCTCCATCCCTCTCTCCATCCTTCTCTCCATCCCTCTCTCCAGTCCTCTCTCCATCCCTCTCTCCATTCCTCTCTCCATTCCTCTCTCCATCCCTCTCTCCATCCCTCTCTCCAGTCCTCTCTCCATCCCTCTCTCCATCCCTCTCTCCATCCCTCTCTCCATTCCTCTCTCCATCCTTCTCTCCATCCCTCTCTCCATCCCTCTCTCCATCCCTCTCTCCATTCCTCTCTCCATCCCTCTCTCCATTCCTCTCTCCATTCCTCTCTCCATCCCTCTCTCCAGTCCTCTCTCCATCCCTCTCTCCATCCCTCTCTCCATTCCTCTCTCCATCCCTCTCTCCAGTCCTCTCTCCATCCCTCTCTCCATTCCTCTCTCCATTCCTCTCTCCATCCCTCTCTCCATCCCCTCTCTCCAGTCCTCTCTCCATCCCTCTCTCCATCCCTCTCTCCATCCCTCTCTCCATTCCTCTCTCCATCCTTCTCTCCATCCCTCTCTCCATCCCTCTCTCCATCCCTCTCTCCATTCCTCTCTCCATTCCTCTCTCCATCCCTCTCTCCATCCCTCTCTCCAGTCCTCTCTCCATCCCTCTCTCCATCCCTCTCTCCATCCCTCTCTCCATTCCTCTCTCCATCCTTCTCTCCATCCCTCTCTCCATTCCTCTCTCCATCCCTCTCTCCACCCCTCTCTCCATCCTTCTCTCCATCCCTCTCTCCATCCCTCTCTCCATCCCTCTCTCCATCCTTCTCTCCATCCCTCTCTCCATCCCTCTCTCCATTCCTCTCTCCATCCTTCTCTCCATCCCTCTCTCCATCCCTCTCTCCATCCCTCTCTCCATCTCTCTCTCCATCCCTCTCTCCATCCCTCTCTCCATCACTCTCTCTCCATTCCTCTCTCCATCCCTCTCTCCATCCCTCTCTCCATCCTTCTCTCCATCCTTCTCTCCATTCCTCTCTCCATCCCTCTCTCCATCCTTCTCTCCATCCTTCTCTCCATTCCTCTCTCCATCCCTCTCTCAATCCTTCTCTCCATCCTTCTCTCCACCCCTCTCTCCATCCCTCTCTCCATCCCTCTCTCCATCCCTCTCTTCATCCCTCTCTCCATTCCTCTCTCCATCCTTCTCTCCACCCCTCTCTCCATCCCTCTCTCCATCCCTCTCTCCATTCCTCTCTCCATCCCTCTCTTCATCCCTCTCTCCATCCCTCTCTCCATCCCTCTCTCCATCCTTCTCTCCATCCCTCTCTCCATCCCTCTCTCCATCCCTCTCTCCATCCCTCTCTCCATCCCTCTCTCCATCCCTCTCTCCATCCCTCTCTCCATTCCTCTCTCCATCGTTCTCTCCATCCTTCCCTCTGTTATTTTGCTTTCCCTCCTCCTTCCCTTAGTTTCAAACCTTACAAGGAATATAAACATATATACATGCCAGTAGGTATTCTGGGCAGAAGAGGGTCTCTGTGTATTTGAACAGATGTTCAGATTAAAGCGTTTTGTTTCATATTTTCCCTGTGCACATGCGTGTGTGTGCGTCTGTGCAAATATTTGTTTTCGTACGCATCTGTGCTCAAGTGTGTGTGTTTGTGCGTGCCTACACATGCGTGTGTATGCGTGTGTGTGTGTGTGTATGTACGCATGCTCACACATACGTGTGCAGTGTGTAGTTTGTAATTTGTAGTGTGTAGTTTGCAGTGTGTAGTGTGTGTGCAGTGTGCAGTGTGTGTGCTAGACAGTCTCCAGCCTGGAGAACAAGCCTCACTATTGACTGCAGCGTTAGTGTTAATCAGTGTGTCTCCCATTCAGACAGCAGATCGTCCATCTCTCCCCAGCTTCCTTCCACAGCCTCACCAGAACTGACACAGCTGCCTAACTGGCTGCTCACTACTGCATCTGCTCACGCTAACGGCCACATCTGAGTCATTTAGCAGACGCTCTTATCCAGAGCCACTCACAGCAAGTGCAGGGACATCCCCCCCCCCCCTGAGGCAAGTAGGGTGAAGTGCCTTGCCCAGGGACACAACGTCATGTTGGCACAGCCGGGGTTCGAACCAGGGATCTTCTGATTACTATCCCAGCACCCTCACCACCTGACTCCCTGATGACGCCCATCCCAGAGTGATCAAGGTGTTCCTCTGACGGGGGGGGGGGGGGGGGGGGGCTATAAATACCTCATTTGAAACAGCAAAACGATCTAAGATAGCTGGAAATGATCAGGCGACAACTGGGGGTATTTTTAGGATTCGCTCCAGCTCTCTTCTGAGGGTAGCTGAGTGTGGGTTCTCGTGTGTGTGTGTGTAGGTGTGCTGAATGTGTGTGTGTGTGTAGGTGTGCTGAATGTGTGTGTGTGTACTTATTGTGTGTGTGTGTGTGTGTGTGTGTGTAGGTGTGCTGAATGTGTGTGTGTGTACTTATTGTGTGTGTGTGTGATGCAGCAAGCCACCTCCCAGAGGTCCACACAGGCTGGCAGAACGATATCCCACACAGGTAAACACAAGCCTGCCTGAGAGACCAGGCAGGGCACACACTTCTGCAGGCAGCTCTCACTCACACACACACACTCACACACACACACTCACACACACACACTCACACACACACACACACTCACACACATCCACACACCTGGATGTACGCGCACACACACAAACAAACATTACTGAGCTCATGCCCACACAGAGGACTACACCTACACACACGAATACAGACACATTGTACAATATCACCCAAACATTCATCATCAGAAGCCATGGCAAACATGACCTAACATTGCTACACATTGACTCATTCCTACCAGGAGAACAGTAAAGCCATTTAGCCATCAGAGTTAAGGAGTCATGTGAAGTAACTGTATGAATTTGTGTGTACAAGATTCAGGAAGCAGATTAGTGTGGAGATTATGACAGCCTGCTTATGTAACCCTGTTGGCTAATTATGATTAATACTGGGGAGGAGAGGATGGTGATGAGGACAGAGGTGGTTAGAGAGGCAGGGAGGCAGGGAGGCAGGGAGAGAGACTGGGTTTGAGAGCTGAGGCTGTTAGAGGCTGAGGCTGTTTAGAGGCTGGGGTGGAGGCTGGTCTGGCTGACCTGCTGAAGCTGCAGAGGCTGAGGCTGTTTAGAGGCTGGGGTGGAGGCTGGTCTGGCTGACCTGCTGAAGCTGCAGAGGCTGAGGCTGTTTAGAGGCTAGGGTGGAGGCTGGTCTGGCTGACCTGCTGAAGCTGCAGAGGCTGAGGCTGTTTAGAGGCTAGGGTGGAGGCTGGTCTGGCTGACCTGCTGAAGCTGCAGAAGCTGAGGCTGTTTAGAGGCTGGGGTGGAGGCTGGTCTGGCTGACCTGCTGAAGCTGCAGAGGCTGAGGCTGTTTAGAGGCTAGGGTGGAGGCTGGTCTGGCTGACCTGCTGAAGCTGCAGAGGCTGAGGCTGTTTAGAGGCTAGGGTGGAGGCTGGTCTGGCTGACCTGCTGAAGCTGCAGAGGCTGAGGCTGTTTAGAGGCTGGGGTGGAGGCTGGTCTGGCTGACCTGCTGAAGCTGTAGAGGTTGAGGCTGTTTAGAGGCTAGGGTGGAGGCTGCCAGGCTGCTGTTAAAACCCTCAGACCTGCTGACAGCCCAGGGATGCTGCTAGCCCTGTTTCCATGGTGACAAAAGCTATAGCACTGATTAATGGGTGTTGGGATGGAAACGCAGAGCGAGGGAGAGAGAGAAAAAGATGGGGGGAGAAAGAGAGAGAGAGAGAGGGAGAGAGGGAGAGAAAAAGATGGGGGGATAGAGAGAGAGAGAGAGAGAGAGAGAGAGAATTCAGACATCAGCTCAGTAGATGTGTTAGAAGAACTGGAAGATGAATTCAGTTTCCCAGGTTGGGTTTTTTGATTGAATCCATTGTGGAACAAGAATTGGTAATAACCATGCAGAGAATCCTACAAAATCTCAATCTGCTTTGAGTTGCAGTGACTAGGTTACTGATGTGTGTGTGATGTGTGTGTGTGCAAACGTGCCTGTTTGCATGAGTGAATAACAGAGAGACAGCACGTAACGCCATGATGTCATCGTATCTCCGGGATGGTTGCCGTGGTAGTGTGCACGTTGGCAGAGCTGTGTGTGAGGAGGTGTGACACTTGTGTGTAGGCGCGTGTGTGTGTCGTTTGGCCGCATGTGTTTGTGTTTGTGAAGCTCGCTTCCTGAGGCGTCAGAGCAGCATGTGGACTACCTGCATGTTAACATCCTGCCCAACGTGAGGGGGAGGGAGGGGGGAGGGGGGGACATGTGAGGAGGGAGAGCAAGAGGTGGAGGTGTGTGTGTGTGTGAGAGAGAGAGTATGTGTAGAGGAGAACATTTTGAGAAAAGAAGAGTGGTTGTGGAGAGAGAGAGGGAGGGAGGGGAGGAAAAGAGAGGGTTATTAGCAGATCTAATTAGACAGACGAGTATTGATCAGTGTCAGTCACTGACATGTCTTCCTGTTTCCTGTCACACACACACACACCTCCTTTATGTACCTTTACCACCAGGATTCAAACAAG
>CM059326.1:1224687-1244748 GCA_030340685.1 Protosalanx chinensis | reverse complement strand
CTTCTCCAAAACCACCTGGCCCTCCAGGGCCCGGGGCATCAGACTCCTAGAGAGAGGGGCGAGAGAGGGAGCGAGGGGAGAGAGAGGGGAGTTAGAGAGAGGGCAGGTTTAGAGAGAAGGCAGGGGAGAGAGATGTCATGAGCACAAACTGAACAGCATATTAGATGGAAAAAGACATCCAGAATAGTCTCTCCATCTCTCTCTCCAGCCTCTCTCTCTCTGGCCTCTCTCTCCAGCCTCTCTCTCTGGCCTCTCTCTTCAGCCTCTCTCCCTCCCTCTCTCTCTGGCCTCTCTCTCCAGCCTCTCTCCCTCCCTCCCTCTCTCTCTCTCTCTCTCTCTCTCTCTCTCTTTCTCCAGCCTCTCTCTCTCTCCAGCCTCTCTCTCTGGCCTCTCTCTTCAGCCTCTCTCCCTCCCTCTCTCTCTGGCCTCTCTCTCCAGCCTCTCTCCCTCCCTCCCTCCCTCTCTCTCTCTCTCTCTCTCTCTCTCTCTCTCTCTTTCTCCAGCCTCTCTCTCTCTCCAGCCTCTCTCTCTCTCCAGCTTCTCTCTCTCCAGCCTCTCTCTCTCTCTATCTGGCCTCTCTCTCCAGCCTCTCTCTCTCCAGCCTCTCTCTCTCTGTCTGGCCTCTCTCTCTCTCCAGCCTCTCTCTCTCCATGGTTCTGTCCCCTCCATCACATAACAGGCTGAAGCTACTATCTCCCGGTCTTTCTCTTCATTTAACAGCATGTAATCTGAGTAGAGCGATGGCTGGCAGAAAGACATGACGAGAAGAAAGAGAGAAAGCTGTACGGAAAGAGCGAGGGAGAGAGGAGAGACGAGAGAGAGAGAGCGAGAGCGAGAGAGCGAGAGAGACGGGGGATAAAAGACAAGAGGCGTAAGACACAAATACAAGCAAAGTCCATTAGTGAAGTCACTTTGATTTTACCCCAGAGACAAATGTCAGCGTTCTGCAGAGTGAGCGCGCTGCTTTGTGTTGCATTGACTTGCGCTGCCTGGCATTTTCACTCAAAGACGCGCTCGGAAAAAAAGGATGACGTTTCAATAGGGGGCAAGCTGGGGTTCTTTCACTGGCTCTGCGGGAGCGAGCTGTCCAGACCCCGGGGGGCAGGGGGCGAGGGGGTGTGTGTGTGTGTGTGGGGGGGGGGGGGGGTAATGCCACTGTGAGTAAGAGTTTTTTTTTTCCCATGGTGGACTTATTACGTGCGAGAAGAACGGTCTAGAACGGTCAAGTTGACACACAGGAAGTTCTACAACGGTCAAGTTGACAAATAGGGACAAATGTCTTACATAGCGAATTAAATAGAGTCTAATTCTAGAAGAGTCAACCTGAATGAAGTGAGAAACATAAATAAGTCACCACCAAGCATTCTTACGGACATGATTTATATCTCTCTCTCTTTATATCCCTCTCTTTCCATCTCTCTCTCAATGGAACTACCGGTTATCGCTTTCCCTCTCTCTCTCTCTCTCTCTCTCTCTCAAAGTGCACGAGAGAGAGCGCGAGGGAGACAGGGAGCGTTTCTAGCTGGATGGATCTCTCTCTCTGTCTCTCTCTGTCTCTCTCTGTCTCTCTCTGTCTCTCTCTGTCTCTCTCTGTCTCTCTCTGTCTCTCTTTGTCGCTTTCTGTCTCCTTCCCTTTGTGTGTATTTATTGGCATCAGCATCAACACTATACATTTAATCCATCCTCATTAACAACAAACACGCATGACAACACAAACCTACCTGTACCAATCCAACCCTCGTGCGTAATGCCTGTCAAAAAAGTGAGGCTCGGAGCCCAGCGCGCGAATGTCTGGGTGAAGGCGGAGAAATTCCAAAAGCGCTCGTGTTCCGCCTTTCTTCACCCCTATGATGATGACTTGAGGGAGCCTCCGGGTCGCCGTCCACTCCTTACTGAGAGTGACCCCGTGCACACTTGCCTCACGCGCTATGCTGCCCTTGGGTGTTACGCGCACATGGCCGTCAATTAAATCCTTGCCAATTAAAGAAGAGTTTTTTGTGCTGTTTAATTCCGTCCAAATCCAAACGTGCGATGAGTGTTTCAGGTGCCTCGAGGTGTCGTTCTGGCCGGTGTCACAGCAACCGGAGAGGATGAAGTAGCACGAGGCAACGACGACCGCCAGAGAGAAGGTGAAGATAAGTTTCTGCGAGAGCCGCGGGGAAATCTTTGAGGTGGTGCGGTCCAGCCATCCCTTCTTTCGCCACAAAACAGAGGCCATTCTAACCACGAGCCATCACTTTAGTTCCGTAAAGCTGTTTTTGTATGTGAAACATAAGATCATAATCATGAAACCATGCTTAAAAGCAGCGCGCGCGCACGGTGTCAAACATGGTTGCTGGGCAATGCTGTTGTCTCATGTTCATCATCAAAAACAAAACAAAAAACAATATCTCTCTAAGGTCCTCAGTTCCTCATTGTCGTCCACATTGCTGTTTAAAAAAATTAACAAATCAAAAAGCAGGTTTAACCGTTGGAGATGCTTCCCTATGTATCCTGACCGGTCTGTCCCGCGCCACCTTGATGACACACTGACAGGGTGAGTTTGATACCATCAAACCCGATTAGGAGTGTAGCGCGTGAAAGTGAGATTGCTAAAGAGACTAATCCTTCTTCTGTTTTTGGACGATCCTCGGAAAAAAACATATCCCCCAAATCACACATGAAACAGACCCTGTTTGCACGGAACGATAAGGATTTCTTTTAAATCTTTAACGGTATTGCATTCTTTGCTTGTGCAGAAATTACAGGAATTCAGTGAAATCTTCTTCTTTCTTTTTTTTAAGGAATCATGAAATGTTTTTCTTCTGTTGTTATCTTTGTGCCAAGCATGACATCAGGATGAAAGCATGAGTAAATAAATACCAGACAGGATCAGATTATCTCCGGAGGAGGTGAGTGTGTGTGTGCTTTCAGATTAAATGTATGGTTTCCTGGGGCCAAACTCTTTCATGGGGGGGTCATCCAATATGGCTTTATTATCTTTAGGTCAGTTTTCATCACCAAAACTCCTGCCAAACAACCCTTCAAATGACCCCACCGAGGGTGTCCTGGGTACCACACCCCATCTCTAACCACACCCTACCCCACCCTCACTACACCCTATAACTCTGACCACACCCTAATTATCCCCCCCCCCCCCCACACACACACACACACACACACTGCTCCCTGTCTGAACGAGGGATGTCGGGGTCGTCACATGACACTGAGGGAACGTGTTCCTTTATCCCCTACAATACCTGCTGCCAGGCAACCCCCCCCACCCCACCCTACCCCACCCCTCCCACGCTGACCTGAATTCCTCACACATCTGCTATATCGCTGTATAATATGAATTGCAGGGTTATACCCTGCAGTGGGATTACAGACCTGCGTTGTACGGAGCCTGTACTCCATGTCGATCCGTCTGTTAGCAGGGATAAAGCTGTGTTTGTTCCGGAAGAATCACTAGTCTACCGGATTAACATCTGGAAAGGGGTGGAGGGAGGGGTGGAGGGAGGGGTGGAGGGAGGGGTGGAAGCGGAGGGGGTATGGTAATGATGTAGGGATGCTGACCTCTCCCAACCTTACCTTCTTCCGGTCCTGTGCAGGTAGGACGCAGCGTCACAAACCTGGGGTCAACACCTGGGGTCAACACCTGGAGTCAACACCTGGGGTCAACACCTGGGGTCAACACCTGGGGTCAACACCTGACGCTGCTTGCAGGAACCAAGCGCTCCTTCAGGTGTTGCTCAGGTGTGTCAGGAAGACTGCTAACAAACTGCCCTCTGCTTATCAATGTAGTAGATTTATATGAGATGTAATTACATTACTCTTCTCTACTACTACTAGTACTCTACGTGTGTTATTAAACCCAACAGTGACATTGCTTGGCGGTCGTGTGAGCAGATAGTGATCTGGGATCATGTTGGCGTGAGGCTCCATCTTCTTAACCGACACGCCCTGGCCTCAAACCTATCCGAGAGGAGCTTATAGGTAAGAGGACCCTCTCCACCGCCCTCTCCTGAACAGAAGCTTCTAGAACACTTGGGTCACCAGTGCTCCCTGGCAGGTCAGGTGGTGCGTGTATGGTGGGGAATATCTCCCGCCTCAAGGGCCTCTGATGAATTCATCCCCATGAAGGCTTCCCCTCATCCGCACCTAAACTCACGAAATAAGACACTGATTGCATAAACTAGACCCCCCCCCCCACACACACCTCTCACGAGCTCTCTGATACTCTCTTCACACCAAAATCACGGAGGAAAGACACAAATTACCATTCAGAACAGACGTAAATAAAGCCAAGACCCTTCTAGAGTATCCGCAGAATTATAAAGGTTCGAACATCGAACGTTCTATAGCTAAGCTCCTCCCACCAGAGGTGAGGGGTGCTGTGTCATAGTGACCAGGAGGACCATGAGGAGGACAATACCAAGCTGATTAGTCCATGATCCCTTAAACCCAGCGTCACGCTTGGCAGAGTATCTTTCCTGCTCTCAGATTATTCCATCTCTCATGGATATCTAAAAGAGATTAACACAGAACCCTTGGTCACTGGATACAGCGTGCTGATTTACTGATTTACTGATTGACAAAAACAAAAGTAGGGAAAATATATTAAATAACCGAAAGAGAATGCCTTCAAATGAACTCTGTGCTGTAGGCCCGGCCCTGTCTTAAGAATGTCTAAAAACAACCTCTTAATCTTGTTTTTATTTATTTATTTACATACAGAATGATTCGCAGTGAGATTACACTTGAACAAAACTGATATCCTCAGGCTCTGTGTAGTGATTAACTTTCACTCCTTGAATACACACGCACTACACAAGCTCATATGTCGCGCATGTGTGCAAGCTAGTTTACATAGATGCAAGTGTATATATAAATCATTCAACCCGTTCATCCATTTAATTATTCATTCATGTCAGATTATGACCTTCCGCTTCTCAGGCACAATAAACATGTCAGTCATCAAGATGTATTCAATGTAAACTGAACAAGTGAAATAATAATAATAATACATTTTATTTGGAAGGCGCCTTTCTCGACACTCAAGGACACCGTACACAAATTAGATAAAAGAACACATCAACAACAAATATCCATATAAATAAATAAAAACACACAAAATAAGAATAATTACCATGGATTAAAGGATGGGACAGGGCAAGTGGCATCAGAGGGAATAGGCAGTTTTAAACAGGTGTGTTTTGAGTTGTGATTTGAAGTGGGGGAGTGATTCAATGTTTCTGAGTTGGGATGGGAGTGAGTTCCAGAGGTGGGGGGCGGAGCGGCTGAATGCCCATGGTCCCCATGGTGGTGAGACAGCGGAGGGGACAGACAGGTGTATGGATGAGGAGGTCTGACAGAAATCATTCAACTGGTCTGATCTGTACCCAGTGATGAGGGTCTTATATCCCAGGTGGGGGTCTCATCTGTACCCAGTGATGAGGGTCTTATATCCCAGGTGGGGGTTCTCTTCGATGTATTTCTTGATGTACCAACAAGACACGTGCGCCTTAAGCCCCTCCTCCACCAGGAAGTCTAAAGCTGCCTGTAGAACGGAGAGAAACAGGGGGGCGAATAGAACGTTCCAAAATAAGAATAATCTGGGTTCTGTCTCGATTCTTAACTAGAATCCCGGTGTTTCTTAACCTATCAGATGTCGCCTGCCTGTGTTTACCTTAGACAGCATGGCAGCCACTCCATTACCTCTGAAAGACTCCGGCACCGTGGTGGACACGAGATCCACCTCTTTCTCTCCGGTGAATTTATACTGTAACACCGCGCTGTCCACATGTTCTGTTAGGGGTAAGGGGGGGGACGATTGACTTCATGAAATGATTCGTCACGAATGTTTTCAATTAGGCCTCAAAATGAACACCGGTCTCGATTTAAGATTTCCTCCCCCGTGCGTAAAGGGCGCAGTGGCACTCACCCTTACTGCCGTCCAAGCTAATGGTAAAACACAGGTTTCTCCGGTCATGTTCCACTGCCAAGTCACTACCACTTCTCATCACACTGAAAGCTGAGATAGGTGACTTCATATACCGTGTCCTGTTAACTGCACAGATACGGGAGAGCATGAATCGTAAAGCCATTTTCCATTCCTCAAAGGAAAACACGGCACGGGCACAGCGACCGCCCGTTCGAGCCTGTCCTATTGTTCTTCAGTCAAGTATCCACCAGGGGGCGCGCAAGTCACCAGAATATGAAAGAAGCCAGTATAACATTTTCGTTTATTTTGCAGTTGAGTAGTAATGCAACTAAAGTACAATATCAAGTAGCATATTTTTGGCAGTTACAGCATTTCAGTGTTATCCTACTTCTCATATGACTCCTTCAAACAAGCTTCATCTGTTTCATTAATGAGTGATCTCTCCATCCCTCCATCTCTTTCTCTTTCCATCCTTTCACATCTCCCTCCATCTCTCCATCCCTCTGTCTCTACTGCTCCAGTTCCTCTACGGCAGCAGCATTCCTCACGCCAGCCGCCATCACGGCGAAGAACACATTGGGGAAAAAGGCGCGTGCATAGATGGCGGCCTTGGGCAGCACGGGCGCCATGACCACTTCCTTCTTCCCGCTGCTGAGCGTCCTCACCAGCTCGGCCGCCGCCTCCTTGGCCGTCACGCCGAACACATCCTTCCTGGAGAACACTGGAGGGGGGGTGCAGGGAGGGGGAGGGGGAGATAACATGGGTGAACACCTGTCACACCCTCCTTCATCTTTCTCTCTCTCTCCTCTATTTATTTCTCTTACAAACCTACCCATCATCTCTCTCTCTCTCTCCCTCCCCCCTCTCTCTCTCTCTCCTTCTCACCTGACCAGAGGGAGGCTGCAGCGTTCTCCTTCTCTGAAGGAGGTGCAGGGGAGGTGATATAGGTGGTGCTCAGAGTGCTGACCAGGATGCTGTACTCCTGGACCTCGGCTCTCAGGCAGTCAAAGAAGGCCTGCACCGCATGCTTGGAGGCTGCGTCTGGAACACACCACATGCAGGTGACATCAGTGAGAGGGTGTTCAGGTCAGTGGTGTTCAGGTGAGTGGGTGTTCAGGTGAGTGGTGTTCAGGTGAGTGGGTGTTCAGGTGAGTGGTGTTCAGGTGAGTGGGTGTTCAGGTCAGTGGTGTTCAGGTGAGTGGGTGTTCAGGTCAGTGGTGTTCAGGTCAGTGGTGTTCAGGTGAGTGGGTGTTCAGGTGAGTGGGTGTTCAGGTGAGTGGTGTTCAGGTGAGTGGTGTTCAGGTGAGTGGTGTTCAGGTCAGTGGTGTTCAGGTGAGTGGGTGTTCAGGTCAGTGGTGTTCAGGTCAGTGGTGTTCAGGTGAGTGGTGTTCAGGTGAGTGGTGTTCAGGTGAGTGGTGTTCAGGTCAGTGGTGTTCAGGTGAGTGGGTGTTCAGGTGAGTGGTGTTCAGGTGAGTGGTGTTCAGGTGAGTGGTGTTCAGGTGAGTGGTGTTCAGGTCAGTGGTGTTCAGGTGAGTGGGTGTTCAGGTGAGTAGTGTTCAGGTGAGTGAGTGCTCAGGTAAGTAGTTGAACTCACAGGTGGTCCTGAAGGGCACGGCCAGTTTGCCCTGGATGCTGTTCACCAGCAGCAGGTGACCTGTTCTCCTGGAGATCATGGAGGGGAGCAGGCCTGAAGGGGAGAGAAGGAGGTGGGGGGTGGGGAGAGAAGAAGGTGGGGGGTGGGGGGAGAGAGGGAGGTGGGGGAGAGAGGACAAGAGAGATATTTACCTTAATTACGCTGGTTTGCATTACACCCCCCCCCACGATTGGTCGATATTAGTGGTGGTACTGAAGAGGCCTCACCTTTGGCCAAGGTCACAGGCCCAAAGTAGTTGTAGTTCATGACAGCCTTGTCCATCTGCAGGGACAGGTTCTGCACAGGGCCTCGTACCTTCAGACTGCTGTTGAGGATGAGCACGTCCAGACAGCCGTAGCAGTCCAGGACCTCGGTGATCACCTCCGGCAAACTGTCCATGTCTCCGAAGTCCAGCTGCACCACCTTAGGGGGGAAGGTCTGGGGGGAGGTGGGTGGGTGGGGGGGGGGGGGGGGGGGGGGAGGTGATTAAACCCATCAGGACAACAGCTTGATTCCTATTGGTTAACATGGGGAGTCATGTGGTTAAGCAGTTACGGAGTTCGGATACTAATCAGGTTAGGGTTAGGTACCCGGTTCGGACCTCGGGCTGTGCCAACATGATGTTGTGTCCTTGGGCAAGGCACTTCACCCTACTTTCCTCAGGGGGAATTTTGCTCTACTTGCTGTAAGTCACTCTGGATAAGAGCGTCTGCTGATTGACTACATGTAACACGTCTTACAGTATCTCTGCTAGCCGCTGCTTCAACTGTGAACATGGTTTTTGGGTCCTCGCTGGTGTCACTGACCAGACACGGGTCAGAACCTCCGGCCAGCTCCTCAGCCAGAAGGTCCAGCTTCTCCCAGCTCTTCCCGCACAGGATCAGTCTAGCGCCGCCCTGGTGGAAGATCTTTGCACATTCTGCCCACAAGATGCAAGGGGTAAAAAAGTAAGGCTTTTACCCTGCAAACATGACCAATCTACAAGCTTTGAAGACAGCGAATCACTGGATCCACTTTACCTCTGCCCAGAGACGAGAGCGCGTCTGTGATGACCACCACCTTGTTGCGTACGGTAACCTTGGAGACGAGCCGCAGCACAACAGAGTACAGGTAGAACACACCTGCCGTGACCACGACTACCAGCGGCACCAGCAGGATCATGGTCAGACTCACCTCCATGTTCTGGAACACACACACACACGCATGAATACAGACACGCACGCACACACACACGCATGAATACAGGCACGCACACACATACACACACATTAATTCAGACACGCACAAACATAAATGTGCACACAACAACACATTCGTAAAGAAATATAGGAGACAATTGTTACTTTAGACTATGTCTACAATTGCTAGCAGTAACCCTTATTCTGCAGTTTCGTACCATTAAGCTATCCTGGTCCATGATAACGGAGGTCTTCAAGGAATCATGTAACGTCTGGATATGGTGTCACTCTGGAGCGAAAACAGTCACGTTTTAATAACAAAACTACGAAATCATTCAGACTCTTCGAAAACAACAAGCAATAAAGGACATACTGTATAAGAATATACAGGACACCAGTCCAGGATGACACCTTCAAGTTATACAGATATATGGATGTACACATGTGCTGTATCCATGACGATCCATGAGTGAGGCGAGCCCTAAATAGGGCTTACAGTAAGTTCCAGTACAACACAAGGCCTTTTGCTATAAGCCATCAAACTAACAGGAGCTGTTTTCAGATCGAGGAGGGGAATTCAGCTGTTCCCCTCTCCCCCTGTTTGACCCCCTCCCACCCCCTCACACACACACATGCACATAGACTTGCCACACACACACACACACCTTCCTCACACAGTTATTAGAACATCTGAGCACGCTTACTGTCAGTCTCCACACAGTCTCCCTGGAAAGAGCTCTTCACCCTGTGTTCCTGCTGTAGCTTCCTCTCAGACTGAACAGTGGCTCCCTGCCTAATCCCCCCCTACAGAGACCCCCAGAGCCTAGCCTCCTCCCTGGCCTCCTCCCTCTGCCCTCCTGCCCCCCTTCAACACCCAGGATTGGACCTCTTTTAATAGCACACAGCTGAGTCAGTCATTTGTTATGTACTGCAGGTTGCAGGCATGGTGTGTCTATCATGGTAGCCTTGGAAGGGGAAAGGGGGGAGGAGAGGGGGGAGGGGAAGGGGTAGAGACAGGTGTTCGTTGGTAAAGCTCTCTATAGGTCAGCATTCATGCAGAGCACCACCTCCAGGAGACAAAATGGTCCACGCTAAAAACACACACACACACACACACACAACAAACACAGTAAACACACATATGACATACAGTTGTTGTTCAATTATTTTATTAGTTAGATCAAAATTCTATAAAATATATTACATATTTGAATTAACTATGAAACGAATTAGAGTGCAATCTATTTTAATATATGATCTCATTGAATAAAAACGGGAAGCAGTTTTAAAGGACGCTGGGCAGCGGATCCTCTGATCTTCAAACCACCGGGATCATCTCCCTCTGGCTCCCCCCGGTCACGGTGCAGCATGGCGGTCTGCGGAGGAAGAAGAGGAGGAGGAGGAAGAGGCGGAGCACGGAGGGACCGAGGCGGTGTTCTGGTCTCTGTGGAAGACTGGAATAATCCATGTCAGGTTGTCAGTTTGTGGAGCCTAGCTGTCTGGTCCAGCCTGGGTGACAACACGCCTCTTTAAACAACCAGCACCGCAGTTTGTTGCTGTCTGATAAAAACATGTCGGATTTTGAAGAATTGAGAAACAGCTTAGCGAGAATCGCCAAGGTGAGCCTGTCTTGTCAGCACTGAGGCAGGGATAGCTGTCATGCTAATGTAGGAACTGGACTAGATATAGCTGATTAAAGGTTACAGTATGTTTTAATTAACCAACTTTCCCAGTTGTGACAACTAAATGTAAACGTCTGGTTTTTAATTCATGTCGTTAGGTTTGGTGGGCACAGTTAAAGTAGCAGCATCCTTCTGAACTGAACTCCGTAGCACAATATAAAGCTTTGAATATAAAATAATGAGATTATCGTCATTGTACGGCATCAACCTTTTCATAGACAACTGAACACTAACATTGCTCAAGAGACTAAGAGCACTCACATGGGTTTATGCAGAAGGAACAACTGAGTTACTGCTGCTAACATGGAGGACTGTGTTAATCCTGTTCACCTGTCTTTAATCCTTCTCCCCCCTGCTCCTCCCCTCTGCACCTCCTCCCCCTTCGTTCTTCCTCCCTGCTGCACCTCCTCCTCCCCTGCTGCACCTCCTCCTCCCCTGCTGCACCTCCTCCTCCCCTGCTGCACCTCCTCTGCCCCCCCCCCCCCCGCTCCTCCTCCCCCGCTCCTCATCAGAGAGGGAGAAGGAGAGACACAAGCAGAGGAGTGGTAGTGTTTCTCCTGGCCGCAGGGTGAGAAGCGTCGTAGCTGGAGCCACAGCAGTCGCAGCAGAGACAGGAGGAGCAGCGATCGCAGCTCCTCACGAGACCACAAGAAGCACAGGTACATCTTCACCCAGCAGCCTCCTGCTCCGCTCTTCCGCCTTTCTCCTCCTCCTCCACCTCCTCCTTTCTTCCTCCACCTCTTCCTCCAACTCTTCCTCCTCCTCCTTTTCCTCCACCTCTCCTCCTCCAACTCTTCCTTCTCCAACTCTTCCTCCTCCTCTTCCTTCTCCTCTTCCTCCTCCTCTTCCTCCTCCTCTTCCTCCTCCTCTTCCTCCTCCTCATCCCTCCTCCTCCCCCAGGATATGTACAGGCTACACACTGTGTGCTACAGTACAGGCACAGTGTATCTGATGATCCAGTAGATGAGTCATTTGCAAGTTATGTCAAGTAAAACAAAGAACCCTTGACAGTAGAGGGTTAAGAAATGAATGTACAGCATGTAGGAGCGGTGATTCCACTGGGCCAGACCTAACTGTTCCACATTTATTCATTTATCAGACGCTTTATCCAAAGCGACTTACCGTAAGTACAGGGACATTTCCCTGAGGCAAGTAGGGTGAAGTGCCTTGCCCAAGGACACAACATAATATAGCCACAGCCGAGGCTCGATCTCACAACCTTCGGATCATGAGGCCAACGCATTAAACCATTGAGCCATCTGACCCCCCCTCCCCACGTTCTCTCCCAGTTACTCTCCCAGGAGAACCAAGAAAAAACGGATCTGCAAGTACTGGGACGTCCCTCCGCCGGGCTTTGAACACATCACACCCCTGCAATACAAAGCTATGCAAGGTAGCTAGACCTGCAGGCTGGTGGGCTGAGCTGGGAGGCCTGACTGTGTTGGATGGATGGATGATGGATGGACGGATGGATGGATGGTAGCATAAAGGGGAAGAAGGGGACTGGTACAAAGTGGGGGGGAACAAGAGGGGGAGAAAAGCAAGGAGAGAATGAGAGGGAAAAAAGAGTGTTGGGGAGACAGAGTGATTTAGAGGGACAGAGTGAGAGAGAGAGAGAGAGAGAGAGAGACAGTGCTGCCCTGCGACACAAATCAAATGCACCCCCTTTGCTATCCCCAGCTGCGGGTCAGATCCCCACCATCGCCCTGCTGGCCCCCTCCACCCCTGCGGGCGTGGCCGTCACCCCCACACAGGTGCCTGTGGTGGGGAGCCAGATGACCAGGCAGGCACGCAGGCTCTACGTTGGAAACATCCCCTTTGGAGTGACAGAGGTGACCCTGACCTTTGACCCCTGACCTTTGACCCCTGACCTCTGACCCTTACATCAGGTGACCCACTCTCCTTCCTCTTCCTGTCTTCCCCATCAGGAGTCCATGGCAGAGTTTTTCAACGCCCAGATGCGCCTGGCCGGCCTGGCTCAAGCCCCCAGCAACCCTGTGCTGGCCTGTGCAGATCAACCAAGACAAGAACTTCGCCTTCCTGGAGGTACGGAGGAGCTCTGTTAGATCCAGGCCTCAGTTCTAACCTGAAACACATTATGTGTGCTGGTATCATTTGAAAACCAGTTGACAGTTGTAGACTGGGGTAGATGGAGCACATAATTAATATTTACATTTTCATTTATTTATTTAACAGACACTTTTATCCAAAGCGACTTACAGTAAATACAGGGACATTTTCCCTGAGGCAAGTAGGGTGAAGTGCCTTGCCCAAGGACACAACGTCATACAGCCACAGCCGAGGCTCGATCTCACAACCTTCCAATCATGAGGCCAACACCTTAACCTGCTGAAACCTGCATGATGACCAACATCATGATTATCCTGATTTGGGTTAAACCAACGTGATTTTGACTCTCTTTACCTCCTTGTTGTCCAGTCCGGTCCGTAGATGAGACAACCCAAGCTATGGCGTTCGATGGCATCATCTTCCAGGGTCAGTCTCTGAAGATCCCGTCGTCCACACGATTACAGACCGCTGCCTGGAATCTCTGAAACAGCCAGCTTTCCATGTCCCAGGTATGTACCTGTCTCACTGTCTTCTTGAACCTGTCTCACTGCCTCCTGAACCTGTCTCACTGCCTCCTGAACCTGTCTCACTGCCTCCTGAACCTGTCTCACTGCCTCCTGAACCTGTCTCATTGCCTCCTGAACCTGTCTCACTTGCCTCCTGAACCTGTCTCACTGTGTGCTGGACCTGTCTCACTGCCTCCTGAACCTGTCTCACTGTCTACTGAACCTGTCTCACTGTGTGCTGGATCTAGTAACAGTGCAGTGTACAGATGTTGTATAAACAGTTCCCTTGTTTGTGTGTTTGAAGGTGGTGGTGTCCACAGTGGTCCCCTGACTCCCCCGCACAAATTGTTTCATCGGCGGCCTACCTAACTATCTCAATGATGACCAGGTACTCACAACTCTGTCACATGACCAGGTACTCGTTCACATGACCAGGTACTCACACTCTGTCACATGACCAGGTACTCCGGTCACATGACCAGGTACTCACACTCTGTCACATGACCAGCGTACTCGGTCACATGACCAGGGTACTCACACTCTGTCACATGACCAGGTACTCGGTCACATGACCAGGTACTCACACTCTGTCCACATGACCAGGTACTCGGTCACATGACCAGGTACTCACACTGTCACATGACCAGGTACTCGGTCACATGACCAGGTACTCAGACTTACAGTCCACATGACCAGGTACTCAGACTTAAGTCACATGACCAGGACAGTCATACTCGTAGTCACATGACCAGGTACTCAGACTCTCTGTCACATGACCAGGTACTGTTCCTTGACGGTACTCAGTAGAGGACTCTTCAACAGGGCTGACTCCTCCCACTTACTCTCTGGTCAGTGTTGATATTCCTGTGTAGAAGAGTGAATGCAAACTGTAAATGACTTGGTGGACTGCCCTCTTGAGGCTGTGGTCTGAATCACAGCTCTGCAGAGCATCATCATCTGCTGCTGGGCTGCAGGTGCTGCAGGTGCTGCAGGTGCTGCAGGTGCTGCAGGTGCTGCTGGGCTGCAGGTGCTGCCAGGTGCTGCAGGTGCTGCAGTGCTGCAGGTGCTGCTGGGCTGCAGGTGCTAGCAGGTTCTGCTGGTGCTGCTGGGCTGCAGGTGCTGCAGGTGCTGCAGGTGCTGCAGGTGCTGCTGGGCTGCAGGTGCTGCAGGTGCTGCAGGTGCTGCAGGTGCTGCTGGGCTGCAGGTGCTGCAGGTTCTGCTGGTGCTGCAGGTGCTGCAGGTTCTGCTGGTGCTGGCTGGGCTGCAGGTGCTGCAGGTGCTGCAGGTGCTGCAGGTGCTGCAGGGGCTGCAGGGTGCTGCAGGTGCTGCAGGGGCTGCAGGTGCTGCAGGTGCTGCAGGTGCTGCAGGTGCTGCTGGTGCTGCAGGTGCTGCAGGTGCTGCTGGTGCTGCTGGGCTGCTGGTGCTGCAGGTGCTGCAGGTGCTGCAGGTGCTGCTGTGCTGCAGGTGCTGCAGGTGCTGTAGGTGCTGCAGGTGCTGTCTGCACTCAGGACAAATCTGTTTCAAATCAAGAGTGGGTTTGTAGTCTTCTAAAACTGGGAAGTTACATGGAGGTTTAGAGATGCTGATGGAGATGTGTGAGATTAACTGAAGCTAACTAGCTGTATCTACTGATTTCTCATGTTGACCCTGCTGGTGTGATCAAGGTAAGTTCCAGTCCATGACAGGCTGTCACGACACACTGGTGTGGCCAGGGTTCATCATGTGACGCAGGTCTCCTGGCAACAAGGTTAACTAAAGTCTTAGAAACCACTGCAGAGTAACTCTGGATTGGAGATGGACAGAGAGAGAGAGAGAGAGGTTGAACTGAATGGATGGATGGATACGTTTGTCATATGATGTCATTGTGTGTCCAGTTGAGCAAATGGATTCTAACTTTCCATTCAATCTCCTTAGTAATAATAATAAATAAAAAAATCCTTTACAAATAATAATAATAATAATAATAATACAAAAAACGTTAGCTTTTTACCCAGCTTCTTCATTTCCAATGTTATTCCTATTCTTCCTAGTCTTACAAATTATGAATATACTTACTATCATGATCATTTGGACTCTTGCAGTCGCTGCTAAACCAATTGAAACTCACTGAGTGCTTTTCATGTTTTGTTCCCATCACTTTGTCCCCAGCTAGGGGCCAGTAAGATCGTTAGTTCATGTTGTGTAACACTCATCTACAGCTGCCATGCCAACACCTAACACCAGCAAGTAAGACTGTCCGACCCGCACACGGATGCATTCCTCCAAACCAGCAGGGGGCGATAGCTCTCCCTCCCCTCACCCCCCCACCACCGTCCTCCAACACATACACGATAGCTGCCCCCGGGGTATAGGGACTCAGAGCCTAAAGAGGCTACGTTAGAGGATATATGAACTAACTGAAATGAAACTGTTTTTACAGTTCAACTTTGTAAAGTTAAACATCATCGTATGCTAGAGGACAGGGAGTAAACTGTATCTTTTGATATCTGAGGAACGTTTCTCATAGCGCGTCAGAAGTGTTAAAACTGGACGAGAGAAGAGAGAGACATGTAAGTCTCTGAGAAGGGCCTCTCTGGCCCTCTCCCCCCCCCCCCCCCCCCCCCCCCCCCCCACACACCCCCACCCCACCGTTAATGAGGACTAGATGGAGGTTTAGAATTCACTCAGCGGATCAGCTGTGGAGTGTTCCTGTATGCCTGCTCACCCCTCTCTCCTCCTCTCCTCCCTCCCTCCCTGTTCCTCTCCCCCCTCCATGTTCCTCTCTCCCCCTCCATGTTCCTCTCCCCCCCCTCCATGTTCGTCTCCCCCCCTCCATGTTCCTCTCTCCCCCTCCATGTTCCTCCCCTCCCTCCCTGTTTCTTCTCTTCCCCCCAGGTCAAGGAGCTGCTGACATCTTTTGGGCCTCTCAAAGCCTTCAACCTGGTGAAGGACAGCGCCACGTCGCTCTCCAAGGGATACGCCTTCTGTGAATACGTCGACATCAGCGCCACTGACCAGGTGATGCGTGACCCGATGAACGAGCGAGGCGATTGGTCTGTTAGAATCTCGTCTATTGGTGATTGGTTCATTCAAGTGAAATATTTAGGCTTTCGGTGAAAGCTTGTGAGTGACTCTCTCATGCCTGTGGTGTGTGTGTGTGTGTGTGTGTGTGTGCGCGTTTGTGTTTGTGTGTGTGTGTGTGTGTGTGCGTGTGGTTTGTGTTTGTGTGTGTGTGTGTGTGTGTGTGCGTGTGCGTTTGTGTTTGTGTGTGTGTGTGTGTGTGTGTTTGTGTGTGTGTGTGTGCGTGCATTGCCAGGCAAGTAGCAGGTCTGAATGGATGCAGCTGGGAGATAAAAAGCTCATCGTTCAGAGAGCCAGCGTGGGAGCAAAGAACTCCAACCCTGTGAGCCACTTCACTGTGACCTCACACACACATGCGCACACCACACACACTCCTCTGTGACCTCACACGCACACACACACACACACACTTCTCTGTGACCTCACACACACACACACACACACTTTTCTGTGACCTCACACACACACACGCTTCTCTGTGACCTCACACACACACCCTCACCACACACCACACACTTCTCTGTGACCTCACACACACGCCCCTCTGTGACCTCGCACACACACATGCTTCTCTATGACCTCACACAACACACACACACACACACTTTTCTGTGACCTCACTGTTGCCTAATAGTCAAACAGAAAACCTACATAGTTACACCTCCATGGCGCCCCCCCTCAGACGGTGGTCATCGAGGCCCCGGTGACACTGCAGGTGCCTGGGTTGCAACGGCTGCAGATGTCGGCCGTGCCCACGGAGGTGCTGTGCCTGCTGAACATGGTGATGCCGGAGGAGCTGGTGGAGGACGACGACTACGAGGAGATCCTGGAGGACGTGAGGGACGAGTGCTGCAAGTACGGCAGCGTGCGATCCATCGAGATCCCCAGACCCCTGGAGGGAGTGGAGGTACCGGGCTGTGGCAAGGTGAGACACACACCTACACACAGATGAGGACACACTGATCTGGAAAAACACACATACAAGTGCACCATACACACCAACATCTACAGACACACACATTCGTAGAGACACGAAAATACAGTTCCTTAGATATCCAAATGTGTTTTTAGACTCCTCTGTACAGTGCCTGTCTGTCTCTCTACACAGCACCTGTCTGTCTCTCTACACAGCACCTGTCTGTCTCTCTACACAGCACATGTCTGTCTCTCTACACAGCAACTGTCTGTCTCTCTACACAGCACCTGTCTGTCTCTCTACACAGCACCTGTCTGTCTCTCTACACAGCTCCTGTCTGTCTCTCTACACAGCTCCTGTCTGTCTCTCTACACAGCACATGTCTGTCTCTCTGCACAGCACCTGTCTGTCTCTCTGCACAGCACCTGTCTGTCTCTCTACACAGCACCTGTCTGTCTCTCTGCACAGCACCTGTCTGTCTCTCTGCACAGCACCTGTCTGTCTCTCTACACAGCACCTGTCTGTCTCTCTACACAGCACCTGTCTGTCTCTCTGCACAGCACCTGTCTGTCTCTCTACACAGCACCTGTCTGTCTCTCTACACAGCACCTGTCTGTCTCTCTGCAGATCTTTGTAGAGTACGTGTCTGCAGCTGACTGTCAGAAAGCCATGCAGGCCCTCACAGGAAGGAAGTTTGCCAACAGAATGGTGGTCACCAAATACTACGACCCTGACATGTACCATCGACACAAGTTCTGATGCTGCGCTGACACTGGGACACAGTGGGAAGGGGAGGGAGGGAGGGAGGGAAGGTGAGATACAGGGAGAGGGATGGAGAGAGAGAGAGAGGGAGAGGGATGGAGAGAGAGCTCTGAACTCTTCCTGATTTTATGTTTGAAGATTTGTTGAGATATGTATCCCTCCCTCTCTCTCTCTCTCTCTCTCTCTCTCTCTTCTCTCTCTCTCTCTCTCTCTCTCTCTCTCTCTCTCTCTCTCTCTCTCTCTCTCTCTCTCTCTCTCTCTCTCTCTCTCTCTCTCTCTCTCTCTCTCTCTCTCTCTCTCTCTCTCTCTCTCTCTCTCTCTCTCTCTCTCTCTCTCTCTCTCTCTCTCTCATTACATTATTACATTACCCTACTCACCCCTCCCATCCCTCTCCCATCTCCCTCTCTCCCTCTTTTCCACTTTAAGCAATGACACATACTATATAGTGGGGTTCAATATTATTATTACTACGGTACAAAGTTTTAAAAAAACCTTAGAACTCGGTTTGACTGTAATGCCACTGACAATAAGACAAGCCAAGAGATGTTGAAGTGGTTCAACCCAGGATACTTTGGGTTGTTGTGTTGCTATAGGGGAAGCTGGTTCAAGTTTGCATCAAACCAGCAATAATAATGACCTTTGTTTAAAACCGTCAGAATCACACCTTTGTCCATGGACACATTCAAATCAAATGATGATTTTACGCCTCTATATTTTATATAAGTAGCAACCATTTGAAAAAGTCACGATTATTTCTGTATATAGGCCTCTCAAAGGCGTTTAAAAGCTTTATCCTTCTGTGTGATGATTCTTATTCATCTAAGTGCTTCTGGGTTGTACGTGTTAGAAAGCGAATATTCTTTCATCTATGACCGTTATAGGTTTGAAAGCTTTTTTTTTTCTTTCTTTTTTTTAAATTGAACTTAACAGGCATGATCCAACTATCTGGTCTCACACTGTATCACGCTCTTTTTTTTTATACAGATGTTAGTAGCTCTAATACCAGCACGCGTTTTTTTTTGTGATAGCAGAATTAAACTCCCCTGGATAAAACTAAAACACTCAAAACTGATCAATTTAGTAATCCGCTTCCTGGACCGATCACAGTAGGCTATGATTGAAAACATTCTATGTGTTGTTATTGCTAGATGAGATTATAATGTATTTTATAACGTGTTTTTGGATGTGTCTCAAATTGAAAACATTTTATTTTGTACGATCTCTTAACCCGTCGAATAAAAGCCTGCCTACTCTGGATCTGTGTACTGTTGCCTTAAAGGGAATAAGCGCGTCAAGAAGTGACATATTACCCACAACCCCGCAGAATCCTACATAAACTCTGAAAGAAAATGTCAATCTTTTTAAAGACGCCCTTTTACATATTTTGTTTTACAATTAATGAACTGAACCAATTAAGCGACCACATTGCAGACTTTCAGGATGTCTGCAGTTAGTTTACTCAGCCACTAGAGGGCTAGATGTACGGAACAGTGATTTCTGCAGTTTCTTTACTCAGCCACTAGAGGGCAGGATGTCTGGAACAGCATCAGGTCCCATTGACAAGAACAGAGCTGAGATCAGACAGCCGCACATCCTCACGGGATCTGATGGAGACTGGGATGACGCTCTGCTCTATAATATATATTTATTTTTAATAATAATAGTAACCGGAAACCATTTCTATTTTCTCTGAAGAATTTCGGGAATGTCGGGAGATAAAGTAAAAAGTCCTTGCAACAAATTCCAAGCGAATATTTTTAATAAAAGCAAATGTCAGAATTGCTTCAAGTCTCGGGAACTTCACCTTCTGACAGACCATGGGAATGACAAGGTAATCAAACAGCTAATTGTATTTATTTTAACCTAAACATATTCAAACTAATAATCAGAATAAAGACTGGGGAGCCTAATAGAATTAGGCTCGGGCTCGGATTGTAGCTTCGTTATCCAAGTAAGTCTAACCAAATCAGAAACATAACATGAGTTCAATTTTACTTGACCACAAATTATAATACACTTCAAATCATACAAATATAGCAGCAGTAAATTACGTTGATAACAGTTGTTTTGGGGTTAATTTACGTAAATTCTTGGTTTACATGTAAATGTGTTTGTGATGAGTGATCTCGTGTGTTTCTCCTGCTGTGAAATCTACAGACGGTCACATAGTTTCACGAACAAACACCACCAAGCCCTATTCAAACAGAACAGCACATGTAGTTATTTGAATGTAAGAGCAGCTGACTGTGACAGGCGTCGTTAAACAGGTCGTTACTCGGATCTCAGCCCTGTCATTTACCCCTCTACCCCTACCCCTCATGTCCTCACCCC
>CM059326.1:1174687-1219687 GCA_030340685.1 Protosalanx chinensis | reverse complement strand
GTGAGTGTGTGAGTGTGTGTGTGTGTGTGTGTGTGAGAGTGATAGTTCAGCGTTAGTGACTGAGTAGGACAGAGAGGACTTTGTAGTTATTAAGTTATCTTCATTCTATTTCGAGAATTATGTAAGAGAGAGAGAAAAAAAGTGAGAGAATGAGAGGGGGGAGACGAAGCCAGAGGGAGGAAGAGGGGAAAAGAGGACAGAGTGAGGAGAGGGAGAGAGGGATGGAGAGAAAGGAGACAGTGAAAGAAGGAGGAAGAGGGAAAGTGAGGCAACATAGTGACGTGAGTGAAGTGTTCTTATGAAACTAACCTTCTGTTAGTTTCTAGCCAACGGGGATTTAGATGTAGAAACAACCTTGTGTGTGTCTGTGTGTCTGTGTTTCAAGGTGTAAGTAGTTGGAAGAGTGTTTCTGAACCTCTTTCTCTCCGGATTTGAGTGTTTCTGAACCTCTTTCTCTCCTAGTTTGAGTGTTTCTGATCCTCTCTAGTTCTGGGTTAGAGTGTTTCTGAACCTGATCGGAGTTCTTGTGGAGCTCTCTAACCTGTGTCTGTCCTCCAGAAGCTGCAGTCATGTAGAGAGGGCCTGGTGTCCCAGCTCCCCCTTCCGTCTCCCCAGAGGAGAGCCAAGTCTCTGGACCGCAGGACCACCGAGTCCACCATGACGGTGGGGGTGCGAGCGAGCGTGTGTGTGTATCTGGGCGTGGAGGAGTGTATGTGTCAGTATGTGTAGGTGTGGGTGTGTATATGGGTGTGGATGTGGGTGTGTCAGTATGTGTAGGTGTGGGTGTGTATATGGGTGTGGATGTGGGTGTGTCAGTATGTGTAGGTGTGGGTGTGTATATGGGTGTGGATGTGGGTGTGTCAGGGTGTAGATGAATGTGTGTGGTTGGGTGTGGATCAGTGTGTATCTGAGTATTTCTGGGTGAATATAAAAATGTGTTTTCTGAAATACACTGTACACTTCTGTAGCAGAAGCCATTAGAATTAATAAAATATGACACTGTGTCATCGTTGTCATCCAGTGACCTCTGATTGAGTCTAAACACACTAACTCACCTCCTTCACAGCCTGATTTACTGAACTTCAAGAAAGGATGGATGGTCAAACTGGACCAGGAGGACCAGGTACAGCAGGTTCAGTTTGCTCACTTCATGATTTAGTGCCATAAACTCTCAAGCAGAAAAATAATATACACTTACACCATACATAATGTATTGAGCGAGAGCTTAATATGTTTTCCTTCCTGATTTCGAGTGAAAGTGTACTGAAGATCTGTTTTGTCTCTTGCGCCCCCTAGTGGAGGAAGTTCTGGTTTGTTCTCTCCGCCGACAGTCTGCTCTACTACAAGGACTCTCTGGCAGAAGAGGCAAGTTGGTTTGGATGCTGATTAGTTATAACAGCGATTATATTCATAATCGCTGTTGCTCTATATTCATAATCGCTGTGTTATGCATTTATAGTTCTTCCTTTGGCACTTATTGGTTCTCATGATGTATGATTCACGATCTAAAAATCCGACTGTGTTCGGGGTCTATCACGTTGCTTTGCTCAATGACTGATGCTCTTTGTAAAAGCTCTCTCTTGTAAGTCGCTTTGGATAAAAGCGTCTGCTAAATGAATAAATGTAAATGTAAATGTAGTTGAACACGCTCACTAACCTCTCTTTCTCTCTGAGACAGCTTGTCTCTCTAGCTTCTTGTCTCTCTGAGACAGCTTGTCTCTCTAGCTTCTTGTCTCTCTGAGACAGCTTGTCCCTCTAGCTTCTTGTCTCTCTGAGACAGCTTGTCTCTCTCACCTTCTTGTCTCTCTGAGACAGCTTGTCTCTCTAACATCTCATCTCATGTCTGTTCTCTGGACAGGCCATGGACCTGGATGGAGAGATCGACCTGACGAACTGTTACAGTGTGTCTGAGTACCAAGTCCCCAGGAACTACGGCTTCCAGATCCACGTCAGTCAAACTCGCCTACATTACCCCGCATTCATAAGCATCATCACATCATGTTGTACATTATCGTAACTATGAAGCCGTCTCTCTGTGCTTCACTCCCGTCTCTGCCTCCAGACCCTGCAGTGTGTGCACACACTGTCGGCCATGACGGCCGGCATCCGGAGGAACTGGATCCAGGCCCTCATGAAGAACGTGCGTCCATCCAAAGCCCCCGACGTGGCCAGGTACACCATCACCAACCCCCCATGCAGCCCTGCTCCGGAGGCCCTCCCCAGGCCTGACGTGACCCAGGAGTCCCAGCCCACCCAGGGGAAGCCCACAGACCGTGGTCTGAAGCCCAGGGAGGGAGTGCAGAGCCTGGGGCTAAGCTCCAGACAGAGCAGGGTACGAGAGAGAAAGCAGGAGGGACGATCCAAGACATTTGACTTTGCTGAGTTCAGGCCCTTGACCCAGCTAACGCCGTCACCCGACCCAGCCTCCATCTCTGCTCCAGCCCCAGTCTCTGCCCCAGCCTCTACCCCAGCCCCAACCTCTATCTCTGTCTCAGCCCCAACCTCTGCACCAGCCTCTGTCCCAGCCTCTACCCCAGCCCCAACCTCTATCTCTGTCTCAGCCCCAACCTCTGCACCAGCCTCTGTCCCAGCCTCTACCCCAGCCCCAGCCAGGATAGTTCTCTGGGAGCAGGATGGGAGGAAGAGGCGTGAGAACAGGAGGAGGAGGTATGAGAGCATGCTGGGCTTCCCTCTGGGCTGGGAGCTGGAGGGCACCAGAGAGGAGGGGGCATCCATCTGCACCCCCCAGGAACAGAGGAGGGTCCAGGAGGAGATAGAGAGGTGCTGGCAGCAGGTGGAGAGAACTGTCTTCAGAGAAGACAAGACCGTACCATTACAAGCAGAGACCCGAACAACTGGACCTTTAAACTCGGAACCCCCCAGGACTGTACCACCACACAGCCCCAGGACTGTACCATTAGATTCAGACACCCCTAGGAACAAACCATTCCATTCTGACCCACCCAGCAATGTATCATCACAACAAGGAAACCAGAACACAGATCACCTGGTGTACCAGGACACAAGCCTGCTCCCACAGTCACTGTTAACCAACCAGGAACCTCCTAGCCTCACTGAATCCAATCAGCTTGATTTCCTCCCGTCACCCTCAGCCAATAAGAAACAGCTTGCCTCGCCTATTCCAGTCTCAACCAGTCAGATTCCACAATACTCAGACCCTAAGCCACCCAGCATCTGGCTTCATGATACAGAGGGTAACAGGCAGGAGCTA
This sequence comes from Protosalanx chinensis, assembly GCA_030340685.1. Classification (NCBI taxonomy): domain Eukaryota; kingdom Metazoa; phylum Chordata; class Actinopteri; order Osmeriformes; family Salangidae; genus Protosalanx; species Protosalanx chinensis. Next base: position 1,216,455 of record CM059326.1, on the reverse strand, counting down.
GGAGGATGGACCCCCACATCCTCCCCAGCTCTTGACAGTGAGCTCCCCCACTCCACTCAACCTCATTCTGGGCAGGGTGGACTGAGAAGAGGGCCAGAGCTGGATCCAGCGCTGGACAGAGAAGGGCATCAGCAGGGGGCACCAAGCCAGGGAACCGATACTGGCAGAGAAGCATGGAGCTCAGGTCTACCTGGCATGGATAACAACCTGACTAACAGCATCAACATCTCCAGGTCCAGAGAGGACCAGACTGACCCAGGTTCGAGCCCAGAACCAGACCTCTCTGTGGGAAGGCTGTCCCAGGAAGTGGCCCTGCTCACCAGGCAGAACCAGGAACTAGACCAGCGCAACCAGGAGATGGTGAACCAGCTGACCGAGGCAGACAGGGAGATAGAGAGGCTGAGAGCTGAGCTGTCCATCAAGCACAGCCAGCCACAAGGTGCCCTGGAGGAGAAGCTAGCCTGTCAGGCCAGGACAGAGGGCCTGGCGGCGGAGGGCCTGGAGGCGGAGGGCCTGGAGGCGGAGGGCCTGGAGGCGGAGGGCCTGGAGGCGGAGGGCCTGGAGGCGGAGGGCCTGGAGGCGGAGGGCCTGGAGGCGGAGGGCCTGGAGGCGGAGGGCCTGGAGGCGGAGGGCCTGGAGGCGGAGGGCCTGGAGGCAGAGCTGCGCCAGAGGACCCACCAGCTCCAGGAGGCCCAGTTCCTCCTCGCCTCTCTGGAAGAGCGTCTGAAGGACACGGAGACGCGGCTGCAGATCAGAGAGGCCATGCTGCAGGGCCTGAGCTGCTCCCCTGAGACCGGGGAGGAGGGGGAGGAGGAGGAGGGGGAGGAGGGGGAGGCACAGGAGGAGAAAGCGAAGACCTACGAAACTGCAGATCCGAAGCCGCAGAACCACAGCGCTGCAGATCCGGATCTGCACACACAGAAGGACACGGCACTGCAGGTGGAGCTGGATGCAGAAGCAGAGAGGCTGCAGACTCAGAGCGCTGCAGCTGCAGAGCCTGAGGTCCTATGGAGGTTTCATGGAGAGCGAGAGAAGAAGAGGATGATGGAGGAGGAGAGAGGAGAGAAGGGAGGACGACAGGAGGGAGGGGGTGGGGATGAGGGGATGCAGCAGGTGCTGGAGGAGATGGCGCTAAGGTCCAGAGTTATGGGTGGAGTCCTGGAGATGATTGACAGGTCGAGCATGAGCCTGGTTAAGGTGGTGCTGGACGGAGAGGAGGATGAAGTCAAGCTGACTGTGGCCAATCAGCTGCAGCTGGAGGAGGAGTTTTGGGCCACGCTGCTGATTGATTTGGAGGGCAACCAATCGCAGGACAGGGAGGCGGATGGACTGACAGATAGGCTGGTTCTCAGTGAGGTGGTAGAACGTGTGCTGGTTGTGAAGCAGATGTTACTGTTAGCTTACAGTCTCACACAGTCACACACAGACAGGCTGAGATGCAACAGGCCTTCTGAAGACTCAGACTCAGGTACTCACATGGAGAGTGGGAGGTTGTACATCAGACAGAACGACACCGATGACATCACAATGACCTCAACGGAGACAAATGACATCACCAGAGGTTGTTTCACGGAGGTCACCCGGGTGAAGATGTCTCTGCTTAACCACATTGTCTGCTCACTCAAAAGCTCAGCCAATGAGCATCTCCGACGCAGAAATCCACCCAATGATCAGATGTGGTTCATGGCGACCAGGCTAAGCAAGCTGCCCAGTATTCAGTCCCCCAGTTTATCGATCGCTCACTTAGCTGCTGTAGAGACCATCACTGCATACCTGATCAGCATGCTGCAGGCCCAGCACCAGAGGACCAGACAGGGCCTCCTCCCTCCCTCTCTGCCCTGCAGACACTGCCTCAGCCTGGGGAGGGAGAACCAGGAGCTGAGCCTGGGCAGGGGCTCATGGGAACCTGTCACAGAGACACTGGAGGAGCAGATGACAGAGAGGAGGACCCAGGATGTTTCAGTTCAGATGGCAGCTAGGAACCCTAAGAAGGAGGGGACCGTTTTAAATGACGGACCAAGGCTTGGGAGGCAGCAGGAAGACAGGTCTGTTATAGACAAGGTGCCAGAGGAAGAAGTCGTGGTTGAGTCTCTTACAAACCCCTCAGACTGCCTGTGGGGACAGGGGGAGGAGCCGGTGGAGACGGGACAGGAAGTAGGAAGTCTTGAACAGGAAGAAGATGTGATGTCACTGAGGGCCAGAGTGAAGGATCTGGAGATGTGTCTCTCTCTGGTAGTGGAGGAGATGAGAGCTGAGCATGATGGGAAAATGGCGTCTCTGCAGCTGAAACAAGAACAAGATATAGAGAGGCTAAAGGTAGGACGGTTTGCTGTCTTTTAAGAATGAGAATTACCAATCAAATTTCCATTTATACCAAATGAATAAATGAAACCAATTGTTTTAATTGTGCCTCCCTCTCATCTCTGTCTACAGAGCAGCTATGAGGAGGGCTTGACCTCCATGGAAGAGTCTCACCAGAGAGTGCTAGAGGAGATGAGTGAGAGATACCAGCGAGATTTGGCCAGCCTGCGGAGAGAGAAAGACCGACTGCTGGAGGAAGAGACTGCTGCTACTGTCACTGGTGTGTGTGTATGTGTGTGTGTGTGTGTGAGAGAGAGAGAGAGAGAGAGAGGGTGAGAGAGAGAGAAATGGGCTGTGTATGAGAGAGAAAGAGAGATAGAGAGAGAGAGATAGAGATAGAGAGAGAGAGATAAATGGGCTGTGTATGAGAGAGAAAGAGAGATAGAGAGAGAAAGAAAGAGAGAGAGAGAAAGAAAGAGAGAGAGAGCGAGAGAGCGAGAGAGAGAGATGAGGAAGGATCTATCTGTGTGTGTTTGTGTTTGTGCACGTGTGATAGAAAGTTGTGTGTGTCTGCAGGTGTGTGTGTACGTGTGTGTTTCTCACGTGTTTCTAAACCCTGTCGTTAGCTATTGCAGCCATGAAGAGTGCGTACCGTGTGGAGCTGGAGAGAGAGGTTCAGAGAGCGGTCCAGGAGCACCGCAGCAGAGGGCACGCTGACCTGGAGGAGATGTGCAGGCAGCACAGGTAAACACCAGGAACAGCTGCCTCACAGCCGGACAGGCTGACAGGAACAACAGCATCCGTGTCTGTAACCGTGACAACTGTAGGAAGGAACGTTTAGTCTGCTGTGTCGTTTGGCAACCCGCACTGCTGTGTTCCTGGCACTGGCTGTCTGGCTGGCTGGCTGTCTGCCTGCCTCCTTCCATCTGTCTACTCAGCTAGGTCAAGTGATTTCCTTCTTGTGAGGTTTCTCAGACTGACTTTGTATATGTTAGATTTAGCAGTTGTGCTTGTGTATGGTTGTGTGTGTGGCATGTGCTTGTGTATCTTCTGGCTTGTGTTTCATGACTGTCTGCCCTTGTGCGTGTTCCCACGTGTGTGTGTGTGTGTGTGTTCTGCAGTGAGGAGCTGGGCTCCTGTCAGAGGGAGCTGGAGGTGCTGTCCCAGCAGTACTGTCTCAGGTGTGTGGAGGCTGTGGACCTGGAGCACGCTCTGGAGAACCTCAGACACACCCTGGAGAGGAGCCGGCAGGAGAACCAGCACCTGCGCACACACAACCAGGTCACACACACACACAGCCAGGTCACACACACACAACCAGGTCACACACACACACAGCCAGGTCACACACACACAACCAGGTCACACACACACACAAATACATGTCACAACACACTACCTGCAAATACACACATATGCATGTCACACACATTACTGGGAAAATACATACACATGCATGTATCATACACTACTTGGGAATACACACACATGCATGTCACACACACTACCTGTAAATACACACCCATGCATGTCACACACTGTAAACCTGCAGTATCCCTGCAGATAGCCTCAGACGCTCACCCACTGTTTGCCCGTACAGGAGCTGAGCGCCCAGCTAACAGCTGAGATCACCAGACTGCGTCCCCCCACCCTCCAGACGTCCACCCCCTCCTTCTGCCAGGACCTGCACCGCGAAGAGCTGGAGGTCTGTGGGTGTCAGACACAGAACTGTTCCACAATCATCCAGAACAGTGGTCCCCAACCCTGGTCCTCAGGACCCACTGTCCTGCATGTTTTAGATTGTTTCCCTGCTCCCACACACCTGATTGTTTATCTGTGTGTGTGTCTGTGTGGGTGTGTCTGTGTGTGTGTGTGTGTGTCTGTCTGTGTGTGTGTGTGTGTTCCTCAGATCAGAATGAGAGTGAAGGAGCGTGAGCTTGACACTCTGAACCAGGAGCTTCTGTCCCTTAGAGAGCAGCTGGAGACAGCTCACAGAGTGAGGACAGAGCATCCGCAAACACCAACCAGCCATTCACTCCTCAGAAGTCATCAATACAGCGTTATGTCGCCTATGACTGTGCTAACGGTTTGTGTGTCTGTGTGTGGTGTGTGTGTGTGTGTCTCAGGAACGGAGAGAAGCCATTGGACAGTACAAGGACCTCTCCGCCGAGCTGGGCATGTTCAGAACCCGGGCCACCAGAGATCTGGGCATGCTCAGAGAGAACCTCCAGCTGGCCCACAAGGCTCTGGTTGAGGCAGGACACACACACAATGGGACCTGTTAGAACAAGCGATGCCTCCTCACTTCTACTGAGAATGACTTCTGGATGGAAGTCGAAACGTCTTGAAGTTGAAACGTCTTGAAAACAGTGTCCAGATGACTATGACTGAAACATTTTCTACAATTCACTTGATCATTTCTTAAAAAAGAAAAAAAAAGTTATTCCTGTTCACTGATGTTGTAAAAGTGCAAATTCTCTTGTACATGAAATAGTTTTATCTATACGTATATCCATCCATCCATCCATCAACACACTCTACAAGTTCGATCTTCAGTCTTATTACTCACTCGCGTACCACGTGATTGAACAGCACAGGTGGGATCTTGCATCAAGGAACGAGTTTAACCTATTGGACTTGGTTACATTGGCAACACACGTAACTTAGAGGACATATCTCTCCCTCTCTGTGTCTTTGCTATTACATTTTCTATCTCTCTATTTCTCCTCCTTCTCTCTCTGTTTCATTTGTCATCCTCCATTCTTTTCCATAGGCCTGGTTTTAGACGTCTTACAGGAGACAACGTTCATCTGGATAAACTTTACCTCCACCCTCCTTCACTCATCCCGTCCTCTACCCTGAGCCAGTTAAAAAATGTTTTTAATTGTATTTGTAAATCTGTTTGAGAGTTAAATATTTATATGAAACTTCGTCATCCCAGCGCTTTAGTCATCCATTTAGACCTCAATTATTTATGCATAATTGTTTTCATGAACGAGAAATAATTATATGCTCGATTTTATTATTTTGTCCAAAAGTAGTATAATACAATAATATTAAATAAAAAATAAACGGTGTAAATGTTTGAACTGTTTCACGGCCTCCATCCACCGCTGGAAACCATGGAAACCTACTCCACCTCCCAGAATGCATCTCTCTCACAGACACTTAGGGAATGCTCGCGAAGCTACATAGCTGATTTTAAACCACCCAGTTGTTATTGTTTATTTAAAATAAAATACAAAATAGGATAACTGCGTAGTTTATAAACCCTTACCAAACATAATGCAAATGTTCGGCTCGTTTCTAGATAAAAAAAATTGGTTTGATATTTCGTAGGAATACATAATGTGCTAGCACGCTAAGCTAGCCAAGACGAGGCAGTTGAAGACGAGTGGAGTTTCTTGTCAACAGATTCGGCGCATAATGCTGCGTGTTTGTGGAGGCGGTCGTCGTCTTTGTGGTGGTGGTCGTTGTTTCCATCGCTCTGGGGGAATGGGCTGGTCACAACGGGGGCTGGAAAAGCGTCCTCAAGCCAGCTAAGTTCCCCTGTCAGCCCACTAAACAGGACCCAGCGACCCCAGAGCCAGTGGACCGTCCAGAGGTGAGTAGAACTCCGGAGAGTGGAGGGTTAGTGGACAAGCACAATAAAATAATCATAAATATCATCATGTCTAGTGAATGTACGAAACAAAAAGTTGTTTTTAGAATATATTGAATATTTAGAAAATGAACAAGCAGTCGTTTGTGTACCGTTGTCTTGGTTTATAGTTACAAGTATTCTGTCTGTGTGCTTGTTTTGTTGTTGTTGTTGTTGTTGTTGTTGTTGTTGTAGAGAAATAACGACGCTGTTCTCGAGACTGCTCTCCAGTTGCCATGGATTTGTCAAGGAGTTCTGCCGACTCGGGACTGGTCAGACAACCTAGCTGGCACAACGGGCTGACGAGGAGTTGTAACCAAGCAACTAACCGTCCTCAGAACCACCCCGGGACCAAACCCCATCCTGCTCCTGCTCACTCACACCCAGACCCTGTCTTCAGTATCTCCTCCTATGGTACCAGGTCCAGGTCTCTGCTCGCTCGCAGATCTCCCTCACCTCTCCCAGGAAACAGCCACAGTGTGGGGGGAGCAGAGGCTGGGGCCATGGCCCTGTCTCCAGGTGTGGATGCCAGACTGGAGGGAGGGGTCCAGGGTGCGGTGAATGGAGGTAAACGCCCCAGCCGGAGGCCCCCCCAAGGCGAGGGTCCGGACCCTTTCCGTACCGGGCCCCGGAGTGGCGGCGGGGGCCTGTGGAACCCCAGGTCGTACGACCCTGACCAATCGGACAGCCCCAGCCCAGAGAGCAGCGGGGGTGAAGACAGCCAGAGCGACTCGGACGTCATCTACCTGGTCTCCACCACGCAGGACGACCCCCTGGCCTCTCAGGAGGACCTCTCCAGCAGCCCCTGCAGCTCTCTGGACAGAGACTGCATGAGTCCCCTGGAGAGAGACTGTCCCGTAGGGGACCCTCTGGCCCACGGGGCAGCCGCCTCCCTGAACGAGGGGCTGGGCTGTTTCCTGCTCCCTCCGTCCCACCGCTCCCCCAGCCACGACAGCTCCTACTCAGACGACTCTTCCTACAGCACCAGGGACATCCTGCTCCACAGCAAGCCTGTCGTCCACCTCTCCCAGCTGGTCTACCCCGACTGCCCCGGCTCGCCCGTGGACATCTCCAGCGATGACAGCAGCGTGATGGAGGTGCCTGTTACCAACCACAAGAGCGGGACAGACGCTCTTTACGTCAGGGGCCATCAGGGGGGAGACGCAGCCTCACCGAGGAGTCTCTCCCCTCAGCCCCGAGCCCGTTCGTCCTGGGTGCTCCGCCGTAGCCCCAGGGCTCCTAAAGCCGCCTCCTCGCCCGTACACCACACGCCCACCAGGACGGTGTACAGCCGCGGGGCCAAGACGCACAGCAGGACTCTCACCCTGAGCATGCACAGCGAGAGCCTAGACTCCGTGGACATGATGGACTCCACAGAGAGACAGTCCAGCTCAGATGAGGACGACGCCTGGCCCCAGCCTGCCCCCTGTCTGGCCCCGGAGTCAGAGGACTCTGACGGAGGCCGCAGGATGGTCAGGGAGGCTCCAGTAAACAGACACACTCCCTCCACACTGCCCACGCTCACACAGAGGGGCCTCTCCTCGGGCTCACTGACCCGGTCACAGTCCACCCTCCCAGCCTCTCCTCCAGAGGCTGACTGTAAACCCAAGCTTCCTCTCTCTCCCTCTGGGAGCAGGAAAAGGCTAACAAAGCGTAAACCTGCCCAGAGTGTCCAGGCGTCCGCCAAGCAGCCAGCAAAACCCTGTCCTGCCAGCAGAGCAGCAGCCCCTGGGAAAACAGCCGGCAAAACAGCCAGCAAAACCAAAACTCGTGCCAGGCCACTAAGGAAAAAACACAAGGCAGCGTTCTCCGGGCCGCCCTCCTGCTCTCGGTTCTCCCCCCAGGAGCCTGAGATCCAGCTGAGGTACGCCAAGACCAGAGAGAGGAAGGAGCATAAGTCAGACAACTTCTGCCCCTTCATCCACGTGGAGCGGAGGGAGTGCACTGTGGTCAACTACCAGGAGGAGGAGCTGGGGGTGAGGGGGGCCAGGGGGCAGCAGCAGGGCGCTGCTGCAGGGTCTGGGTGTCTCTCCGGCCTGGTCCCCAGGACGTCCTGCTTCAAGCTGGGCCGCATCAGCTCCCACAGCCGGGGTGAATCCTCCCAGCTGTGCTGTCTGTGTGGAGGCTCAGCCAACGCCATGGGGCTGGGGGACCTCCACGGGCCCTACTACCCCAGCACGGAGCTGGGGGACCTGAATCACCAGCGGGCCCAGAGTCCACATCAGGAACACATCAAACCAGGAGTGGAGAACGGCTGGCATGGCCCCAGTAATGGCCACAGATCTGCGGACGAGGCTGGAGATGAGGTGGGCAGTGATGGGGAGGGTTCAGCCATGGCGCCAGATGGACTGCTCTGGACTGCTGGATCTGGAGCTCACAGCCCTAGACCTGGACTGGTATCCCCTCACAGCCCTGGAACAGAACCACAACCCCCACACAGCCCTGCCCCAGAACCCCCACACAGCCCTGGCCCAGACCCAGAACCACCTAACAATGCTGCCCCAGACCCAGAACCCCCACACAGTCCTGGCCCACATCCAGAACCACCTAACAATGCTGCTCCAGACCCAGAACCCCCACACAGCCCTGGCCCAGACCCAGAACCACCTAACAATGCTGCTCCAGACCCAGAACCCCCACACAGCCCTGATCCACATCCAGAACCACCTAACAATGCTGCTCCAGACCCAGAACCCCCACACAGTCCTGGGGAGCGCTGGGTTCATGAGGACTGTGGGATCTGGTCAGCAGGGGTGTTCCTGGTCAAAGGGAAACTGTATGGTCTGGAAGAAGCTGTGAGACTGGCCAGAGAGACAGTGAGTGAAACCAAACGTACCCTAGCCAAGCACCACTATGCTGTGTGTGTGTTGTGATAAATCGTTGCGGTCCAGTTCTTATGTGTGTGTGACAGTTCTTGTGTTTTCTGTGCATGTTGCTCAGGTGTGTACAGCCTGTGGCAGGCCAGGAGCCACCATGGGGTGCTTCCTGAAGAGCTGCCCCACCAAGTACCACTACAGGTGTGCCTGCCAATCAGGTGAGCCTGCAAGCCTCCAGTCTACCTCCCAGACCTACCTGCATGCTGCACTAACCCTAGGCTGACCCGCCTGCCTGACTGTCTTTCTAAAATAGCTGCCTGCTTCCATGTTAATCTAACTGCAGGGCACACTTGTGTCAAACAACCACAGGTGTTTGAGTTCCTCTTGAATGATCAGATCTGGGCTGTTTCTCTCCGGTCTGTGTAGCCGGTGCTGCACTGCAGATCTGCCACCATGTAGTGTTTCCATGTGACAGTGTACTGGTTAAAATACAGGATGGAGGTGGAGAGAGAGGAGGGTACAGGGATCCAGAGATCCAGAGATGGACAGTGACAGAGTGATGGAGAATGAAATGACACTGGAGAGGATGGATAGAGAGGGAGATAGGGACGTGCGAGAGAGGGATGGATGGAGCGAGAGAGAAGTGTGGGTCGTGTTTCTTGTGTGTGGGAAGCGAGCTGCTCGTGTGTCTGCAAAGGAACAGTTTGTGAAGTGAGTAAATACTGTTTCACTGACACCTACTCTCTGTCTCTCCTACCCCCTGTCTCTGTTCGTCTCTCCCTCCATCCCTCCCTACCTCCCTCCCTCCCTCACCCCCTCCCTACCTCCCTACTTCTCTCCCCCTCCCTCCCTCCCCCTCCCTCCCTATGCAGGCTGTGCGCTCAACGAAGACAACTTCTCTATACGTTGTCCTAAGCACAAGGTAACTCCCCCCTGCCACATCTCATTACTGACAGAAGTCAGCTGTTAATGTCATGTAGGATTTGTGTGGTTTTAATTCTGTATTTGCTAAAAATCTCTAAACATGGTGGAGAACTGGCATATCAGGTGTTTTTATATGTACAAATGTGCAATGACATCATTACCTAACTGTTGTATCTGTGTGTGGGTGTGTGTGTGTGTGTGGGTGTGGGTGTGTGTGTGGGTGTCAACCAGAACAAAACATTCCAAGGTGTGACCAGACAAGCATACAGATGACAAACAGGAAGCCACTGCCACACGTAGAAGTGACCTGGGCCTTGGTGTGGTTCTAGACATGCTTCTAGAACTGTGGATACATCACTACCACAGATACACTTAATAACTACTGGACCATATCACAGCATCTGTTCAGTTCAATACTGACAACCCCAGGAACAGCACTCAGAGAGAGAGGGAGAGAGATAGTGTGTGTGTGAGAGAGAGAGAGAGTGTGTGTGTGTGTGAGAGACAGAGAGAGACAGAGAGAGACAGAGAGAGACAGAGAGAGACAGACAGACAGAGACAGACAGAGAGAGAGAGAGAGGATCCAGATCCTGGTCTGCTGGTGGGTCTAAGTGTGTTTGATTGTTGGTGAGTTATTTAAATTAATGCCGTTTTCATGGTGGATGTCTGTATTTGTTCCAGTGCTTTTTAATGTAATAAATGATTTAATGATGTAGTGTTCTCTTGTGATTTCATACGTACTTGTGAATAGAATTGGAAAACGTTTTGAGACCTGATACACCAGCCAATATCTATTCACAGGATAGTGATGAACTGTGGAGCTTGAGCAGCCTTACTCACTAGGATGACTAATCGCTCTGGATGATCGGGATGATTCAGGACAGATAGATGATAAGGGGTGCATTTTTGCAAAGCTGTATTTATGCAAGTGGGCCAAAACACAGCACCCCCTGTCTGTCATTTCTCTCCTCCCCTCCCCCCATTTCCTCTCTTGCTCTAATATCATCTCTTCTGCTCTCTTTGTTGTCCTCTTCATTACTGTCACCCTCTCCATTCCATGTCATTATCTCTCTCTAACCCCCTCTCTCTAACCCTCCCCCTCTCTCTTACCCCCCTCCTTCTCCCTCTCTCATCTTGTCCTCTCGTTCTATGTGTAGACGCAGTTGTTTTCTCAGAGCAGTGTTATCAAGGCACCCAGGACTGACAGACACCTTTCATCTCATCCCCTCCCTCCATCGCTCCATCCTACCATCCTCTCCTCCTTCACACTATCTCTGCAGCGCAGCAGGCATGCCTCCATAGGCTGCTTGAAAACAAATCTCCTTGTCTCCCTCCTATCTCACATCCCCTCTTTCCTCCCTCCCTTCCTCCCTCCTTTCCTCCCTCCCTTCCTCCCCTGCTCCCCCCCCCATCTCCCTCCTCCTTTCCCAGACATGGTGTAAGGATGAAGAGATTGAGGATGAGGCTGCCCTCAGATCCTCTTTTTTCTCTCGCTCCTTCTCTTTCTCTCGCTCCCTCTCTCGCTCCCTCTCTCGTTCCCTCTCTTTCTCTGTTGCATAACGAGGCTCAGAAGAGCAGAGCTGACAGTAGAGATCACATCCTCACAGCTGTGCCGTCCATCACAGGAGCACTCAGGTGCTCTGTGCATCCTTCCTGTCTTCCTACCTTCCCTCCTACCTTCCTACCTTCCTTACTTCCTCCTTCCTTCCTGCCTTCTTCCTTCCTTCCTGCCTTCCTTCCTGCCTTCCTTCTCTCCTACCTTCCTTCCTTCCTTCCTGCCTGCCTTCCTTCCTTTCTACCTTCCTACCTTCCTAACTTCCTCCTTCCTTACTTCCTCCTTCCTTCCTTCCTTCCTGCCTCCTTCCTTTCTACCTTCCTACCTTCCTTACTTCCTCCTTCCTTACTTTCTCCTTCCTTCCTTCCTTCCTGCCTCCTTCCTTCCTACCTACCTTCCTTACTTCCTTCCTTCCTCCCTTTCTTCCTTCCTTTTCCCCATCCTTCCTTCATGCCCTCTTTGCTTCCTTCATGCTGCCTGCCTGCCTGCCATCCTTCCATCCATCCTTCCTTCCATCCTCCCTCCCTTCCTTCCTTCCCTCCAGCAGTAAACCAGTATCCACTGTGTTTTCTGGTGGCTTTATTGCATATTTCATAATAACAGGGCAGACAGGAAGTCATCTGAAGCTGTTCTGAGGAGGCGTCTGAATAAGTCCAGCAGTTCCTGCTAATGACAAGTTTTCCACTTCAACGCGACAGACATGCTTCATTCTGCTCCATTCAGAACTGGAACTCCAGAGTCTCTAACTCAAGAATCTACGCGTAGCAACAAATTAAATGGAACCCAGTAAACCCCATGCATCTCTATGCGACAAAAACTTCGAACAAGGTTCGTTTGTTTTTAATCTCCACAGACATGTTTTTATTTCCACAACCTTCCGTGAGAGCACATATGGATTCATGCAAACACAACACACACAAACAGAGATTATATTCCAAATGCTGAGTTGGGACGAAGCTTAATCCAGATTTGGAAAATTCTTGGGAAAATGTTCTCCTTTCCCTGTAGGCGGTAAATCACCTCAAAACAGAAAACTAAACATAGACGGATATGAAGAAAGTTTTTGGCCACTTCATTGGTTGTCTTGAGGGCATGTAAGGTGTTTTTCACCCCAACTGTATTAGTACACTGTATACAAATAATCAATTTTTACTTCCAGCTCTACAAGTTTGAGAATAATATCAAATCATGTACAGTACATTTGTGCTATAGGAATAAATAATAGTCACTGTGATAATTTCCACAATCTTTCTTTTTTTTATGTTCACAATTTTAACTTCATATTCCACATGTTCTTCATAAACCATGCAAGTAACAAAACAAAAAGATTCAGTTTATCATGTCCATTCACAATTTATACCACACAGGCAGACTAATCCGTATGAAATCCTAGATGCTTCCGTGGAAGTTTATATTTGAACGTTTTTTTTCACTCTAAATAACCTAACAAGCAATCAAGTTCCTTTTTCCAAAATGGCCGATAACGAGCACAAACAACATCTAGAACAAAAACACAACAGCATATCAAAATATGACAAAATCTTTGATGCCCTTAAAAAAAAAAAGAAGCTAAATAACACGTACAGTATGTTATGAGAAATCAATATTATAAACAGGAGACAAACCAAATTAAATGATGTTGTGACAGCATAGCAAAACGAATGTGCCACCTTCGGCTCGTCGGCCTTTCTCTCTGAATCGCCGTTGCTGAAGGAAACAGTCACAAAGTCGACTTTTTTGCAGATGATCTCATCTCCTATTAAGACTTGGATGATGGACATATTGCTTGAAGGTGAGGAGTCTCGATCTGATCTTTAGCAACATTCCTGACAGACGGGTTATCTTTCTCTGCAGCAGTTCTGCTTGGGTGATGCTCTCTTTAGGTCTGTATAGCTACATTACAGTACAGTACGTTATAGTCCGTTAAGCACAGTACAGTACATCCTAGTTTGGTAGTCTAAGAACTGAAGGAGATCCACGGACAGCAGAGTCTCAGGGCTCAGTGTAATACGACAGATGTTCTTCATCCTCTCATCATCGTCATTGTTAACGTTCATCTGATTCCACAGTGACATGACACTGACATGTCTCGTCGTTATGGAGACGTCACTCCGTCTTCCTTGTCTTCTGAAATGCCACAGTTTCCCTCTCCCCCCCCCCCCCCCCTTCCCTCTCCTTCCTCAGGGGTGCTTGTGTCTGCCTTGTCGGCGACACTGATGTGTGTGTGTCCTCGTGCGTGTATGTTCAAGTGTGTGTGTGAGTGTGTTTGTGTGTGTAAGCGTGTACGTCCCCGGCGCTGGCCTCCGCCTAAACGCAGATCTCAATGGGCGTGGTCACCAGGACACGCCCCCCACCGTTGTTGTTGTCACGGGAGACGCGGTCGTAACTTCCTGTGGAGGAGGGGGAGCTGTTGGAGGAGGAGGAGGAGTAGTGGTGGCCCCCTCCCAGCACCTCCCCCATGACTCCTCCCTTAGACGCCAGACTCTGCTGCTTCATCCTGTCCACCAGCACCTCCTCCTCGGATGAGGAGGAGCAGCTGACCTCCAGAGGAGGCGTGGCATTGGTTCCGGAGACCGCCCCCCCGCTGCCGCCGTTATTGTTCCCGTTGTTGGAGTCCAGCATCCAGGTCTGGCTGAAGAAAGCAAACACCTCCTTGACGGAGCCCCGCCTCTGCTGATCCACGGACAGAAGTCTCCGGAACATCCGCAGGGCCTGGTCGCTGAACCGCCTCCACTGCGACGGGACCGTGTTGGAACGTCGTCGCTGCCAGCGGACGAACTCCTGGTAGAAGCCGTCGGAGGGCAGGGCCTTCTCCCAGGGGAAGTTCCCGGTGAGCATGCAGAAGAGGAGCACGCCGAACGCCCACACGTCCGTGCTGTAGTCCACGCAGAAGCCCTCGTGACGCGAGGCGTCGCACAGCTCCGGGGCCGTGTACGGGATGGTGCCGCTCACGCGCTTCACCGGGGAGCCGGCGCGCCGCGTCATGCCGAAGTCGGACAACTTAACCTTGCGGCACTCCCGGTCGAAGATCAGGATGTTCTCCGGTTTGATGTCGCGGTGCACCAGCTTCTTACAGTGGAGGTAGTCCAGGGCGATCGCCACCTGGTGGACGCAACGCTTGGCGACGGTCTCCGGGAGGCCCACCTACAGGACAGGAAGTGACACACAGGGTCAGATAGGCTGGTAAGTTCAGAGGTCAAACTAGAAGGCTACTTCCTGTATTAACTGCTTCTTGCGCTAACAACTTCCTCTACCAAACAATTACTTCTAATCTAATATACCTGTGCAAACCATTTATTTTATGAATTTCTTACGCTTGAACTTTGGTATATGTGATCAAAACAGGGTAAAGAGCACACCACTGTCTTGAAACCAGCCATCCTCTCTGATCAAGCCATGCAGGATGACTATCACCATCTATACAGGTATTTATAACGTTGCTCAATAATAACTCCTCCACTGGCAAGGACAACTGTGTTTAATCCTCCAGGGTTACCGTAGTTCATTATATCTGCACTGAAAACCCAGCTGCTAGGTAAGAACAGCCTGTGTCAGAGGTTTGGGGGGGAAAAGGCTGATATTCTACCCAAAGTGATGCACCAGGACGGGGGTTTGACCCTCTTGAGCTGCACTGAAATGCTCCTCTACTGAGCTATATTCATCCCTGATGATGATGATGAGGATTATGTTGCCATGGAAGATGCGTTTATCCTGCTATATTTATTTAAATGTAGAAACTGAATCCATCCAAATATGGACTTAAACAGTGGAACCGTCTAAAAATGTACGGTAAACATAACGACAAAACGGCTATTTATGGTTTTCCACTGCAATGTGAATCCTGTAGAGCCAACAGCCAGAGGAATTCATGATTTAGGACACGCACACACACACACACCTTAAACACTGACCATGTGTTCCTCCTACACAAATACATGCAGTAAAAACACAGTACACAAACATACACCCCACCCACCCACAAACATACACACACCCCACCCACCCACAAACATACACACACCCCACACACCCCACACACACCACACACCCCACCCACCCACAAACATACACACACCCCACACACCCCACCCACCCACAAACATACACACACCCCACACACCCCACCCACCCACAAACATACACACACCCCCACCCCCTCCAGGATGAAACCCTCACCTGAGGTGGGATGATGTCGAACAGGTCCCCAGCCAGAGCGAACTCCTGGGCAAAGATGTAGTATTCATCGGTCTCGAAGGCGATGCCGTACATGTTGATGATGAAGGGGCAGGGAGAGAGATAGAGGGAGATGCTGTACTCCCTCAGGAAGCTCCTCAGCTTGGTGCTCTTCTTCCTCAGGAACTTCAGCGCCATCTTGGTTCCTGGAACACAACGCAGAGCATTCTGAATTCTGATTCTCAAGCCCTTCCGTCCGACGAGACAAAGGTATAGCTCACATGGAGGGATCGTAACGTGCTTGTTTCATGGACACTTTTATCAGAATTGCCTCAGGACCTCAGGCAAGGTTAGGCAATGGTAAAACCTCAAGCTGTTTGTGGAGGGATGGTGGGGGAGGGGCAGGGCATGCAGACACAGAACAGATTCTCTCTTTATGTATTCCAGTTTTTATTTATTCAAAAGAAACCTGTCCAGGCTTTGTCTACGTTTACGAGGTGCTGAGGAGAAATTTGCTGAAGAGGGATTTGTAAATATTCCACAACCTTGACTGTCTGACTAGTTTAATCACAACACAACTGACACCACCCTCCCCCATCACTCTCGCCTGCTCTCTCTCCTCCTATCTCTCCCTCTCTCTCTCCCTCTTTCTCTCCTGCTATCTCTCCCTCTCTCCCGCTCTCGCTCTCTCCTCCTATGTCTCCCTCTCGCTCTCTCTCTCTCCTGCTCTCTGTCCCTCTCTCTCTCCCTCTTTCTCTCCTGCTATCGCTCCTGTTATCTCTCCCTCTTTCCCGCTCTCTCTCTCTCCCACCCCCTCTCTCTCTCTCTCTCTCTCTCTCTCTCTCTCTCTGGTGCAGAGAAGTGTGAGGTACGGTTGCTAGCGTTTGAAACGATGCACAGAAAAACTACTACAGTCCACTGATGCGTGGATCATCACACCCACACACGGAGCTACTGTGGGATCAGGGTGATGAGATTAGAGAAACGATAACTGCAAAATATACAAAGGGAAGAATGGAAGCAGGAAAAGGAAGAGAGATGAAGCAACAGCAGAGGGAACCAGGGAGAGAGAGAGAGACCTAGAGAAAGAGTGACATAGAGAGAAGGTGAGAGAGAGAGAGAGAGAGAGAGAGGGAGAGAGGGAGAGAGGGAGAGAGGGGGAGAGAGAGAGAGAGAGAGAGAGGGAGAGAGGGAGAGAGAGAGAGAGAAAGGGAGAGAGGGAGAGAGGGAGAGAGAGAGAGAGAGAGAGAGAGAGAGAGAGAGAGAGAGGTGCATGCACAGAGGTGAGTGCTGCATCAGTATCTGATGGAGGACAGACACACTGCAGCGCCTCAGTGTCTGTCTCTCCCTGAACACACAGAACTTCCTGACGGTCACAGTGTCAGCCAACTTCTCCAATAGCCCCGCCTCAGCCCCAGCCCCAGCCTCCACTCTAACCCCCAGCCCCAGCCTCCACCCTAACCCCCTGCTACAGCCCCAGCCTCAGCCCCAGCCTCCACCCTAACTCCCTGCTACAGCCCCAGCCTCAGCCCCAGCCTCCACCCTAACCCCCTGCTACAGCCCCAGCCTCAGCCTCTGCCCCAGCCACAGCCTCCACCCTAACCCCCTGCTACAGCCCCAGCCTCACACCCCGCCTCAGCCCCAGACCCAGCCTCCACCCTAACCCCCTGCTACAGCCCCAGCCTCAGCCCCAGCCACAGCCTCCACCCTAACCCCCTGCTACAGCCTCAGCCCCAGCCACAGCCTCCACCCTAACCCCCTGCTACAGCCCCAGCCTCAGCCCCAGCCACAGCCTCCACCCTAACCCCCTGCTACAGCCTCAGCCTCAGCCCCAGCCTCCACCCTAACCCCCTGCTACAGCCCCAGCCTCACACCCCGCCTCAGCCCCAGACCCAGCCTCCACCCTAACCCCCTGCTACAGTCCAAGCCTCACACTTAGCCTCAGCCCCAGCCTCCACCCTAACCCCCTGCTACAGCCCCAACCTCACACCCCGCCTCAGCCCCAGCCTCCACCCTAACCCCCTGCTACAGTCCAAGCCTCACACTTAGCCTCAGCCCCAGCCTCCACCCTAACCCCCTGCTACAGCCCCAACCTCACACCCCGCCTCAGCCCCAGCCTCCACCCTAACCCCCTGCTACAGTCCAAGCCTCACACTTAGAATGAACTTCTAGAATGTCAGGGTCTGTGTCTAGATGACACAGTGTGACAACAAACAGTATCACAAGCTCTGGCACTAGTGTGTGTGTTTATATGTGTGTTCTGCATATGTGTGTGTGTGTGTGTGTGTGAGGGGGGGTGGGGGCATGTGTGTGTGTGTAGATGACACAGTGTGCTCAGTGACACATCCCGACCAGCCAGAGATGGAGCTGAGCTCCCAGTCTCCAGAGAGGCCCGGCAGGTCAGGAGACCGGCAGATGGCTCAGGGGGAGGTCATCTCTCTCTCCACCCCGAAAAACAGAGCACACAGGCTGGGGAGATGAACATCACGAACGCCCCCTGTCCTCCGCCGCTCTTTTAAAAAGGGACGGAGCACAGCTGGAGCAGATGGTGGATCTTTTAGCTTCGCGTTCACGATCAAATAAAAAGGGTCAGCGGATAATCGCTCCGGCAGATCGCTCTACTGCCTCAGCTATGCATCTGGTGTAGTATATGTGTAGTATAGTGGAGTATAGAATAGTACAGTACAGTATGTTATACTACAGTGTAGTGTAGTACAGTATGGTATGCTATAGTACAGTACAGTATGTTACATTATGAAACACAGATAAATAACGTCATAGAATAAAGTCTCATTCCAGTTGTGTGTACGTGTGATAGGCAGGGTGTGACCCTTGACCTTTGACCTTGGACTGACCTCTGAGTTTGTGTACGACCAGGTCGACCTTCCCGTAGGTCCCCTTGCCCAGCTCCCTGATGACCTCATAGTACTTGTTGATCTCTAACCTCTCCAGGTTCTGAGCAGCGATGAGCTGCAGCTCCTCCAGAATGTCCACAGAGCTGCCATCGCTGCGGGTCACATGGGCCGACGAGGGGGAGGAGTTCATCTTGCCGAGGGGAGGGGCTTGGAGCGCTGCAGGACGAGGAGGAGGCGGGGCAATCTGGAGACCGATGGTGTCACTGAGGAAGGAGACAGGAGACAGGAGGGGCAGGAAGGAAGGAAGGAAAGGAAGAGAGGTGAGGAGGGGTTAGAGAGTGGAACAGTGACATTGAGCTTGAGTACATGCAGACACACACGCAAATGATGGCAAGAGCGGAAATCACACACCCATGAGTTTGTTAGCATTCCTTCCCTGCACACACAAACAGAACTAAACACACATACACACACACACCTATCTCACAAACATCAAAGAGTAGGTTGAGAGTTTTGTATCTGAGCCAAATCAGAAATTATGTAACCTCTCAGCCTTGCTGTGAGCACGTATCCAGGTTCCTCAGCGGAGCGTCTTTCATGTCAGCTAGATCACAGGCTTCAGTTTCCCGGTTCCCCGGTTCCCCCGAAGGAGGAACAAGCAGGGTCTGCCCTCCTTGTCGTCTTTGCCAAACAAAAGCGACGTTCTCCCTCCAAGTTCCTCATATTAACTAGCTACCTGTTAAGTTTGCGTTCGCAAATTCCTCTTCATAAAGTTCCTCTTAGGTGGGTGTGGATGTGGCTGAACACTGACTGGGAACCACACAGAATGTTCCTTTGCATTAATCACTGCTACTGTACCAGACATACCAGACAGTATTACTGTATACTTCAGGTTATAAATCATCTGCTGTACTGTTATAAACTATTTGTATGTTGCTTTGGATAACAGCATCTGATAAATAAGTACATGACATCCAGTGTGGCCACATCCAGCCCTGGTCTGGAGTGACAGGGAGAAGCATCCCTCGCCCCTCTCTCCTCTCCTCCCCCCCCCCCCCCCCCCCCCCCTCGCCTCACCCCAGGCAACAACACTCCTTTACTGCATCCCTCCCTCCAACAATCCTGATCAGTGATTGGCTGAGAACGCTTCCCAGACCTGCTGGTGCTGCAGTTGGATGACATCTCTCTCTCTCTCCACCTTGTATCTCTATCAATCCATCTCCATAATCCCAACTCTCTCCCCCTCCACCTAGTATCTCTATCGCTCCATCTCTATCATCCTCCCTCCCTTCATCTCTATCCCTCTCTATCTTTCCCACCATCCGTCCCTCATGCTCTATTCATCCCTTCATTTCTCTCCCTCCATCTCTAAGCGATACTTCGCCTTTGCGCTGCCTCCTGCACCCTCTCTCTCTCTCTCTCTCTTTCTCTCCTTCTCTCTCCTTCTCTCTCACCCTCTCCATCTCTCCCTTTCTCAGTAACAAGAAGAGACGTGTGAAACAGACAGGATGTAAGATGTAGGCACTTCCTGTGCTGAGGGACCATCTGTGCCTCTAGAGTAGCTGTCATCCAACGGGTGTGTGTGCTCGCTTGTGTGTGTGTGTGTGCTTCCACACTCTTCCACACACTCCTGCATGCCATTTCAAAGGGTCACAAGATGAAAGCAGAGAGACTCCCTGCCGCATCACTGACAGCTGTATCACCCAGCCTCGTCCTCCCTCCCAAAGCCTCTATCCAGCCTCCAGCCCCAGCTCCCTATCTCCAGGCTCTGCCTCCCCCTCCCTCCCCAGCCTCCCTCCCTCCCTAGCCTCCCCCTCCCTCCCCAGCCTCCGCCCTTCCTCCCCAGCCTTCCCCTCCCTCCCCAGCCTCCCCCTCCCTCCCTCCCCAGCCTCCCCCTCCCTCCCCAGCCTCCTCCCTCCCTCCCTAGCCTCCCCCTCCCTCCCCAGCCTCCCCCTCCCTCCCCAGCCTCCTCCCTCCCTCCCTAGCCTCCCCCTCCCTCCCCAGCCTCCCCCTCCCTCCCCAGCCTCCTCCCTCCCTCCCTAGCCTCCCCCTCCCTCCCCAGCCTCCCCCTCCCTCCCCAGCCTCCTCCCTCCCTCCCTAGCCTCCCCCTCCCTCCCCAGCCTCCGCCCTCCCTCCCCAGCCTTCCCCTCCCTCCCCAGCCTCCCCCTCCCTCCCCAGCCTCCTCCCTCCCTCCCTAGCCTCCCCCTCCCTCCCCAGCCTCCCCCTCCCTCCCCAGCCTCCTCCCTCCCTCCCTAGCCTCCCCCTCCCTCCCCAGCCTCTCCCTCCCTCCCTAGCCTCCCCCTCCCTCCCCAGCCTCCACCCTCCCCTAGCTTCAGTCCAGACTTATCTGAATTCAAAGCACAGATGAAGCTTAGCTGGGCTGGTCAGATGTGCGTCACGCCCCTCTCCCCTCCTCTCATGCACCCACCACCTCATTACACCCAGGAGAGAAGTATCCATCGAGACTGTGTGTGTGTGTGTGTGTGTGTGTGTGTCAGTTAGTTCCAGCCGACTACGCCTAACAATAACTAAAAACTGCTGAGCAATGCTTGACTGATTGCTGTTCCACACCAGTGCCACTGCTAGCCATTTGGGTGCCCTACTTTCACACTAAGCACTTGGTGCCCTACACTCAGCGCATGCATGTGCATGGTGGGAGCGCTGGTACTGTTCCACACACACACTGAATACATGCACACACACACACACACACACTGTATGCATGCACACACGTGCTGAATACATGCACACACACAATAAAACACCCCCCCCCCATCACATCTAGAAAGGCAGCCTGCATCCTGTAAGGTTAGTACCAGGTAACTACATGGGACACACCTTCCACACCATGGCCCTGCCCACCTCACACATGGCCCCGCCCACCTCACACATGGCCCCACCCACCTCACCTGTGCTCAGGGTCACATGTACCAGACAGCTCTGCTCACACTTCTCCACAAGTCTGATCTTATGCCTTATCTCTCTAATTGAAACCCTGTAGACCTTTCCTGGTAACAAGGTGTCTGGTTGCTCATGGTTACAGATGAGATGCTGGTTAACGAGCACAAGATACTCATTCTCACTCTGTCTCTCTTTGTCTGTCTGTCTCTCTATTTCTGTCTCTCTCTTTCCTTGTCTCTCCCTCTGTCCTTATTTCACTGCTCATATCTCTCCTAGTCTTCTGTGGACCAGATCCCACAGACAGCAGATCCCATCTGTGGACCAGATCCCACAGACAGCAGATCCCATCTGTGGACCAGATCCCACAGACAGCAGATCCCATCTGTGGACCAGATCCCACAGACAGCGGATCCCATCTGTGGACCAGATCCCACAGACAGCGGATCCCATCAGTGGACCAGATCCCACAGACAGCGGATCCCATCAGTGGATCAGATCCCACAGCCAGCAGATCCCATGATCAGTGGACTGGATCACTCTAGAACCCTGGAGCTGCACAGATCTCCTGAGGTGTACAAGTCTGAGAGAGGCCTGGTGTTGTCATGGTGACATGGTGCTGCAGATCTCCTCTGGCACAATCAGATACAATTAAAACCAACTCTACATCAACTATGTGTGCCTGTGTTCATGTGTGTGTGTGAGAGGGTTTGTGTCTATGTTTATGAGAGACTGTGAATTGGTTGTTTGTGTGTGTGTGTGTGTGTGAGAGAGAGAGAGAGAGAGAGAGAGAGAGAGAGAGAGAGACCGACAGAGACAGACAGAGTGAGCATTAGTGAAAGGTGGCAGGAGAATTGGCAGGGACCATTTTTTTTAAATCAATGAATCGATAACAAAAAACTGTCGACCTATGTGCCCCACAGTCCCGTGCAAGGGACACGCGGGTGCACAGCATCAAAGCGGGGGGGGGGGGGGGGGGGGGGGGTACCAGGGTGCAAACACCTTCACACAGACAAGCAAGAGCAAACCTCTTTTGTTCTCCAGTGGCTTGTCATAGCCTGTGCAGCAATACTCTCACTTGGCTAGGCTGGATTACACAAACTGGCCGACAACGCACAAAACAACACAACCTGTCTCCGTCGAAGAATTTGTCTCGCTCGGCGGTTCGAACGTTTCAATGCGCACGAGCCAGAGAAACGATCAATAGAGCGGACTTCTAAAAAAGACTGAGCTCGCGACGAGCGCAGAGCAGCGATGCTGTGACGGAGGCATCTTTGTCCGCGAGCCTGCAGACGTGCAAGGTTCAGTCAGTGGAGGTCTGGGATGGATGGAATAATGCAGACTAACAAACCCACTGGCGTGAAAACATTCACCCTCTGAAGAAGAGAAAAAAATAAATAAGACTGCAGCCACACAATGATATATCTGAGATCACACTGTACCTTTCAGAGTGCGCTGCATACAAGCCGAGGTGTCAGTCCAATTCTGCAAGAACTTCAGTTCTGATCGGAGTTGAAATGTGAGAGAGCGATGTCATCAGTGATGACCTGCCCGTCCCCTGGTCCTGCAGATGCTTTTATCGTTGACACTGTACGCACGCACAACCGGACACGCACTCTATAAATTCACCTTGCGGTTGTCGCGCGGGGTGAGCGTGCTGGTGTGTTTTGTTGCCGTGGTCTCTGCTGCGCTATTGTCTGACTGTGGAGACAAGGATGCACGAGCTGGTCCAGCCCACCGCTTCTCTAGTCCAATCAGAACCTTGAGCGAGCCAGCTGTGGGGGACCAGAGAGCCGGGAAGGTGGGGGGTGGGGGGCTGTCTCCACACAGAATAGAATCCCGTAGTCGTACTGTGCCTCAGTGCGGTGATCGCTGTTGTCCAACCGAGGAGTTTGTATGAAACCAACATAAAGATTTGTTTTTTTTTAATGTTATCACTCACGCTAGCTGATATGCATTTAAGTTAACACATTTTAAAAACGGACACGTTTGTAAGAAATTATTCAGGTTTAATAATATGAAACAAGCTGAAAATCAATAAATACAACGAATCTGACGATATTCTTTTACTGTATGATTTAGATTTGCATGTGTAACACGGAACACGTGTCTAATCATGTACTTGTTATGCTCCATGAAAGCGTGTGTCTGTATGAGCCTGGATGTGTAAATAGAAACAAATATAAAACTTCCAGTGTAACTGCAATTCAAACCATACGGGCTCAATATTTTCCCTACCTCCCCCACACAGCTGGATTTGGTACAGTACATTAATAAAGCAGTAAAACCCAAGGCCAATGCTGTGTTTTTTATGTTGAGTTTCAGGATTTTCCTGAGAACCGCAGATATTATACTGTCACTCTGGGATAAAAAAAAAACCAGAAACAAACAAAAAACATATGTAAATAAGAGCCAGTGATTCATCTCACCTGCTGCAAAAAAACAAATCATGAACCAGACCCTGAGGCCAGAACAGACAGCAAATCAAACATACCTCAGACTCGCAAATCAAACATACCTCAGACTCGCAAATCAAACATACCTCAGACTTGCAAATCAAACATACCTCAGACTCGCAAATCAAACATACCTCAGACTCGCAAGTCAAACATACCTCAGTCATACATTCATAATACTTCATTATTATGACTGGTGTAATTGACTGTGGTGTGGTGGAGTAACAGCAGGTCTGTTAATGGAGTCACACAGAGAGAAAAGGGAATGTTTGATCGTCTCTGTAGCACAGCAACGCCAGTGACATCACAGGACAGCGCGTCTCATTGGGCCAGAGGAAGGAAGCTGCACTACTGACCTGCTGTGGGGCAGAAAGAAGCGCTTTGCAACTTTCTCTCCTAATCATCATCATCCTCCTCCTCATCGCTGTCATTTTCAAGGCTGCCACTGAGCCCCTCCCCCCTACATCCTCATACAAGCAGGCCAGCACTAGGCCCCTCCCCCCTACATCCTCATACAAGCAGGCCAGCACTAGGCCCCTCCCCCCTACATCCTCATACAAGCAGGCCAGCACTAGGCCCCTCCCCCCTACATCCTCATACAAGCAGGCCAGCACTAGGCCCCTCCCCCCTACATCCTCATACAAGCAGGCCAGCACTAGGCCCCTCCCCCCTACTTCCTCATACAAGCAGGCCAGCACTAGGCCCCTCCCCCCTACATCCTCATACAAGCAGGCCAGCACTAGGCCCCTCCCCCCTACTTCCTCATACAAGCAGGCCAGCACTAGGCCCCTCCCCCCTACTTCCCCTTCCTGTATTTCCTCATGTAAGCAGCGATGGAGCCGCTGATCTCGCTGGCCTTCTTGTTCTGGCCGAAGTACTCCACAAAGTCCCCGTCCGGCCCCACCAGGTACATGATGATGGTGTGGTCTACCTGAGGAGGAGGGGGAGGGGGGGGGGACACACGTATCATGTATCTGTGTTGATATAACACAAACAGAAAGGACATGTTGGACTTACGATATAGTCGTTGTCCTCGTCTTTGGGTCCCTGGCTGTAGTAGACTCTGTAGGCCCGGGACACCTGGTCTATCTGGGCTCTGGTTCCAGTCAGACCAACCAGCTTAGGAGAGAAGTCTGGGAGAAGGACACAGAGGCGGGCTTAAAGCGGCTGCGTCTCAATCAGCTCGGATAGGAGAGGCACAGGAGGCAGAGAGAGCCTTGTAATGGCTGCATCTCGATCAGATGAATCGTTGCTTTGTGTACCTTTGATGTAGGTAGCCATGGCCTCTGCTGTGTCCCTGTCAGGGTCGATGGTGATGAGGAGGGGGGTCAGGTTAGGAAGGGACGGGATATCATCTACAGAAGCAGAGAACATTTGTATTTATTTATTATTTTTAAATACAAAATATATATAAAACATAAAATATATATTCATGTGTTGTTTTGAGAAGAAAAAAAATTGAGCACTCGTAAATACGCAAAACACAAACAGAATCGATGACAACATAAGAATTATGAAACTACATATTCTAATATATCCATGCATGTTCACCCTCCGAGGGAAAGCTTCTCACCTATCTCATCCACCACTTCTATCATCTTTTCGATCTCGTCAGGGCAGATGTCAGGACAGTGTGTGAAGCCGAAGTACAGCAGCACCCACTGGCCCAGGAAGTCTTCACTCTTGCAGGGCTTGTTGTTGTGATCCACCAAGGAGAAGGGGCCTCCTAACGCAGGCTTTCCTATCGACTTATTCCTCTCCTTTTCAATCCCTGACAAGACGGATGAGGAAGGGGATTTTTCCAGTCAAATCATATCTGTTCGCACAAAACGAGTTGTTTGGGGTGCAGGAATACGCTACTTTTGGAATGCACACTCACGTTCTTCTTTCTCCTTTTTGAAGTACTTCATCACGGCCAGGAGAGTGCCGCCGAGGGTGAAGGTGATGGCTAAGGACTTCCAGCTCACTGGCTGCAGGACAGAAGCATACATGTCATCATTCTCTACCAACAACAAAAAAGGCTCTGCAATGCATCTTACAGGGCAGATACTGTCCTTATAACATCAGTTGTATTAAATAATAATTTAATGTATTTATAATAAAATAAAATAAATGTTTGTTGTGGAAAACATCTAAATCGTTTAACCTTGCCAATTCCTGTCGTTATACTTTACTTAAAAGAGTAAATCATTAAGCATGTCCCATCACCTACCCCTGTTTTATGGGATTTGTCGCCGGAAGAGGGCGGTGGAGGTACGGAGGAGAATGACCGTGATCTGCAGGCTGGAGACCATGGGGATCTGCATGAGGGGCTCCAGCACTGTTTCACCTGTTAGTACATGTAGTTAGGACATTTTGTACACGCCAAGTGATGCAAACGCGTTATAACACTATATAACACTTTACAGTCATGCCACCCCGACAAGGCAGTAAACGTTACAGTACATATTAATCACAAGCGCAGGGTAGTTTTGTAAGCCTGTAATGACCTACCGGCAGTCCATAGACTTTCTGCGATGAGCCTGTGTGTACGGAACCGGTGTGTCCTCGTGACAGCGTGCTGTGAGTGAGTCTGCAGATCACGTGCAGATCACCGACACCTTTCTGGAGGAAGACACGACTCAACAACCGACATCCCACCGTCTGATTTAACAGACACAATGCCATGATTTAGTAACTACAGCCCCGGCTCGTGACGGAAGTCCTGGGCTGAAGTTTATACAGTGCAAAAGACGAGGCGAAAACGCATACAAATACCCGATCTGAGATCTGTGCTCATTTTACATAAAGTCAATTTGTACATTCACTGTTTTCTGTTGAGTAACTAAATCTGTTCCCAGATCTGTAACGAGACACCAATGCATTTCCTGTATAGAACGGAAATGACGGATTTCCTTCGCTTGACTACTCTGCGACACCCAGTCATGCACCCAGTACACTCTACTGACATCTAGTGGCTGAGATGAAGGTGGGACAATTTTCACTTTATTTTTCAAAATTCGGTAAAAAAAATATTTGATACCATGCTTTGGGAGGAAAATTGAAAACATTTATAAGAATTGGCAAAAATGTTTTAAAATGTGTATTATCAATTTACAAAATACTATAGCAGCATAAATCATAAGAAAATTACACTCAGGAATGTTTACATTTGTTGAAGGAGTATCTCCGGACAAAATTAAGTTAAAACCTCTGTGAGAAAGAGAGAGAGAGGTTTCTAAACCGCCTGACTATAAGGCAGTGTTGCAGTGGGAAGGCCAGCTGGACCTCAGGTCCTTGTTGATATAATAGTAAAGCCAGGACACAATGGGGAACACTGTGATGGCAACAGCCGGAAACAGCCTTCTAACCCCTACAACGCTCCTGGAGGGGAGGAGAGGGGAGGAGGGGAGGGGAGGAGGGGTGTGGGAGAATGGAGACATCAAAAAATCGATCATCTTTGATAATCAAGCAGGCTGAGGTAAAGAGACTGAGGCAACTTTGTTTAATGAAGCTGACCTTCCAGAGTGTCTGCACAGCAGGAGCCAGACTACTGTCAACAGGAGACCTGAGAACTCCCTGGAGAGGAGGGAGGGAGGGAGGGGGGGAGAGAGAGAGAAAGAGAGAGAGAGAGGGGGAGAGAGGGAGGGAGGGGGAGAGAGAGATAGAAAGAGAGAGAGAGAGAGAGGGAGGGAGGGGGAGAGGGAGAGAGAGAAAGAGAGAGAGAGAGAGAGACTTAAACTTCAGGTTTAACCCAGGGGTTTCTGTATTGGGTTAAACCTGTGGTTACCACGTTAACGCCAAATCTTGATTCGTATTACAGGCCTCTAGTAGTTTATGTGTCAAGTTCAAATCTGTTCCTCAATGCAAAATTACTGAGTATGACGTCACATCGTGTGAGCTGACCTTCCCTCCTCCTTCTGGAAGATGTTAGTGATGCGTTCCTTGTACAGAGTCCATCCCAGCATGGTAACAACAGAACTGGATATGAGAACATGGAGGTCTGCCAGCCTTCTCCAAGGTCGGGTCTCTGACACGGATATGACGCATGTCATCAAATGAAGAGAATGGATGTCAGAGGTCAAAGAAAGAAGCACTGAACTTGAGATCGAATCAGAAGACTTGTAAGTCTATGTGTCTCTCGTACCTGTTACATCTGCCTTGAGTCCAATCAAGAAGCACAAAATGGCAGGTAGTCCATAGCCCACCTGTAAACAGACAGCTCTCATGCCTATTACGTTATTATACACAGCCAGATATATTGTCCAATGTATGAATTAGGTCAACAAACCATCCATATCCCAGCATCAGGGTCATTAACCTGTGGACACATGACAAAGACGATAGGATAAGATCGAGATGTTCTATGAAATATAGAAAGGCATGATCTGTGTGTGACGATAAAACACTGGATACAATGGGACTGTGAATCAAAGTGCGAATACTATGATCTCTTAACGGAGATTCTTACCTGAACGTACGCTGCTAAAGCGAAGAAAATAGACATACAAAGATTGCACACTTTCCAAATAACTTGAGGAAATGTACTTTGTGTTTTATGACTTTCGCCCATTGTTGTGCCTTTAAATTTGAGAAAGTTTCCACCTCACAAAACTTTTTTGAAAATCCTTCCTGGGCAACATTAGGGTTCCTAGGGCAGAGATCCGTGTTTTGTAAACCGAAGTACACCAGATGGGCTGGACCAAGTCCATTTAACCTATTAAACAGTTAAGCGAAAGGGGGGGCAGCCCTGCACATTTACCCAAATCGATGTTCCTTAAAGTCGGAAGTAGTGGGTGTTACATTGTAACATTGTGACAGTCAGCTGATCAGCTGCAGTCAGTCTGATGGACCAGTGGGAACAGGCTGGATTTAAAGGGAAATATAGACACATATCATATATAATTTAAGGATTAATCTGGTTTCTTAGATATACACAGAGAACCACCACTGTGCCGGAAAAGTTTGTTGCTTCGTCTCATCCTTCAGAAAAAATTGGGAGGGGGGAGGTGGTGGTGGAGGGGGGGGGGGGATTCAGATCTTCCTAATCTGTCTGGTGTGTGTCTGGAAAGTGAACAGTTAGGGTTTCTCTCCTGGTCTCCTTCTCTCCTGGTCTCTCTCCTTATCTCCTTCTCTCCTGGTCTCTCTCCTGGTCTCTCTCCTTATCTCCTTCTCTCCTGGTCTCTCTCCTGGTCTCCTTCTCTCCTGGTCTCTCTTAACTCTCTGCATTGCAGCCTAGTGGTGCTGCTGCTGCTGTTGTAGGAATATCAACACACAACAATGGCGACTCCCAGTCCTACTAACACAACTAACACTAACTCAACAACACCAAGCAGCCACAACAGCAACACCGCAGGATCCACAGCAGCAGCGTCACATCATCACCCGAACCAGGCGCAGCACATCACCACCATGAGCAGCCTGCAAGGTGAGCAGGCGGGGGAACGGGTCTGGTAACTGGGTACCAGATAACTAGCAGCTAGCTTAGCCCTGGGCTACTAGCTAGCAGTAGGTAACTGTGGTTACCGTTAAAACCGAGGATGTTTCTTATGCGTCAGTCGTGAGCTAGCTTAGCTTAGCCTATCTTAACCTATTTTAGCCTACCTTAGCTTAGCCTATTTTAGCCTATCTTAGCCTAGCCTAGCTAACATCCTCGACTCTCTTATTTAGGCAGCATTTTATAACATTATAGTTATCATGTCTGGTTAGACTAGTTAAGTAGTTAGTTAGCTACTGTCGTTTATGCACTGCTTAAGTGATAATCGGCACCATTCTTGGATTTCTCCAATGTTTTACGGTACTAAATCCTTCCTTAACATAACGATAACAAGACTGGTGCCGCTACCAAGCTAGTTAGCCAACGTTAGCTTGCTTGCTACGTTAGCCAGGCAATCTGAATATGCTAAAAGGCACAGCAATGGCCCATCTTTAAGTATATAAATAAACGAAACAATTCCAACTATCATCCTAATCAATTAGCTAGTCTTTTATATAGAGTATAGAAATAACAGGTGTTTTACACCTTCCCTTTACGCATATTTTAAACGTAGGTTAATCCAGCTAGCTAGTTAACCAGCACAAGGAGTTTAGTGCAAAATGTATTTATGTTTTTTATTATAAATGGTTTGTTTGATTTGATCTTACAGAATCCAACACGTGCTGGAGGTGCCAAAGTGAAACAGGTATGTTTCCTACCAGGGATCATGTCATCATACTGCTGTTTTGTAGGTAGATTTGGTCAAGTGAAGGTTTTTATTATTTTATTACACTGATTATCTACCAGTTTGAACTCAGAGGTTTTGTTAAGTGTGTGGGTTGTTGTTGTTGCCCAAAGCAAATAGCAAACATCAGTATGTTGTCAGACCTTTTTCACTGCAATCTGCATTGAATGATGCAACCAGTGATACTGCATTTAACAGGATCTTACAGTGGGATTCCTCTTTCGTTTCAAAGGATGGTTGCTCCTTCTTGAATCATCTCACATAGTCCCGTCAGTAACTTTGACGATCAGAAAACATAGTTAAAAAAGGAAGAAATAATAATAATAATTCTGATTGAGAAATCCATCTCAGACCAGTTGTGTAACAATGTCATCGGTAGTGTGTCTGTGTACTGAAAACACTTCATTTCCGTCATGTTCTCTCTCTGTCCTGCCTCTTATCACGCCTAACCCCGCTGACTCGATGCTGAACTATGGTGAGCTGGCCCTACAACACTAGTCCTCCTTATGTGACTCTCAGACACATGTTGGTTTACCTGCCCCGTTCACTGTACACCCCACCTCTATGTTTTCGTTGACGTCTTCCCATTTGTAGGTTGTATTTTGTTGTTGTTTAGTTTTATTTAATTCCCATCGTAAGTTTTTTCCCACCCTGTCTCTGGCTGTTGTCAGTGTAATTCTACGGTTACGTTGGTTTTGTTGGTTTGTTTATGTGTATACATGAAGAAGCAACACGTGCATCTTCAGGATATCGTTTTGAATCCCGTCATGCAGATCTGGAGGGTGAAGGCATTCCAGTTTCCTCCCACTGAACACCAACCCCACCGTGTTCCATGAGCTCAGGATTCTAACCCGTTACCAAGGACGCAAACACATTCCAAATTCCGATTTCTGTTTACCAGTCAGATTTTTGAGGGGATATGATGAAACTCGTTCCTGTCTGAAACTGGTGCTTCTACGTCAGTTCTGTTGCAACGTACCACCCTGGTTATTTGTCAGCTATCCTATTACCAAACTGGTGGTCATTGAGTTTCAGACTACATTGACCTCACTTGCAATTTGTCTGGGCTAACTGAGCCGGTGGAATTCTAGGCAGCTAGACAGGCAAACCCAGTGTTGTACTATAAGAGGAGGGGGCGGGAAACACATTAAAGGTTCTCTTCTCACCTCCTAGGCTTTCAGATAAACCTGTCTGGAGTCCTCCCAAGTAAGCTAAACCTCCCCTTCTCCAGCTCAGTGTGGTCAACCTGTAGACAGGCTGCTGGAAGGGAGTTTGTTTTGTTGTGTCTGACTAACCCACCTGGGTGGGGGAGAGAGGGGGAAAGGGGGGCATGTCTACCTGGACTTTCTGAACCAAGACAAACACAATTTAATTTACATTCTATTCTACCTGGAGCTCCTATACAAAATAAATCAGATATCAGTATTTAAGACAAACTGAATGGATTGTCTTAAATACATCAGCTTTGCCAGCATGAGTTTCCCTTTTCCTTGGCAGGACAAGAAATATCTGATCGCACACACTTCCAGAACCTAGCGCAGCATGTACATGTAGACGTGTGCCTTAACGACCGCCATCTTTGTTCTAACCTCCCCCCCACTCCCCTTTGATCTTGTTCTTTACAACAACACCTGTATGGTTTTGGCTTCAATAGAGGATGTAGAAAAAGCACTGCAGGAAATCAAATATTCACAGAGCGTAGTTTGAAAAGTACTTCTGTGGTCAGAGTCAAAGAACGGTCTGTAATTACCAGGCTCTGTGCAAAGTTACCACATGAGAGCTAGCAGGCATGGTGCAACAGTACTCAGTACACTGCAACAACAAACAGCATCCGGTCCTAGGAAGTGGGTTGTGGTGTTCAGGTCGGGTCTCAGTTTTCCCAGAACTTTAAAGCTTGTTACCATGTTCAAAACCTGCAGCGATGAGCTTTCAGTTAAATTGAATTTGGATCTCTCTCTTATATTCCCTCTCCTCTTCACTTCGCTTCATCCTTTACTAAATCACCTTCCGGGAACGTTCAATGCCTTTCCCTGCCCTGTCCTCTTTCTTAAACGCTGTGATGGAATCTCTTATTTGATGTTTAGTTGTAGTGGTCGTACTTTACTGTGGTCGTACTAACATACCGAGTTAAGAGGTTTATTTCTTGTGGTTTTGTTTTCACAATTCTGGAATTGGTATAGAAAAAAATACCACTGTTTAAATGTTGTGGTTGTTGTGGTTGTTGTGGTTGTTGTGGTTGTGGTTGTTGTTGTGGTTGTGGTTGTGGTTGTGGTTGTGGTTGTGGTTGTTGTTGTTGTTGTTGTTGTTGTTGTTGTTGTTGTTGTTGTTGTTGTTGTTTTGGCAAAACACTGCAGTGATATTTGTGCACTTGAGCACAGCACTTGCGTGGAGAAACGTGTGGACACTTGTAGGCTTAATCTTAGACGGCGTGTGACATTTTATGGGCACTGAATGCACACATTCCTGTGGTGTTTGTGGCTGGGTGGTGAACAGAGAGGGCATCCTCCATTCTAAGGTGAGATAAGAAAGCCTTGACCCAGAGAGACACACAGAGTGAGGGTCACCTCTCTGGAAGACAAGGTCTTTCCTGTCTCACTTTTCTGTTTCTGGAGAAGATCTTTCTGAAGAGGTGCAGTTTCTGTCCTGTTTATCTCTTTCATCCTGAAATTCTTAAATCAACAAGTCGGCCATTTTCTGTTATTTGTTTTATTTATGTTTTTATGTCATGATCATTGCGTTCTAGATGAATTGTGGACGATACATCCTGTATGTAGCTAAGACTCATACAGTATAATATGCTGCAGATGAAATTCTGTATATGAAGCACTTTGAAACACTCCTGTTAGAAACACACCTGTCTGAAACACACTTGTCTGAAACACACCTGTCTGTATCTTGGGATGAGGGCTCTATAAGTGTGTTTGGGGCATGGTCCATCACTAAGATGGTCCATCACTAAGATGGGCCACATGGAATGATACAAGCATGAACTGAAGAGTAAATTTACCAGAATCTTCTGGATAAAATTTACCTTAGTGGGGTCGTCTCCTCCTCCCATAATCTGGGTTTTTGTTTAGTTTTTCCCCCCCATTCAGTTTTGTCACTATGGTGTGTTTGTATGGGTGTGTGTGTGTCCTGGATGCCTTGTGTTCTGCCTCTGAGGTCATATTTGCCCCGCCTCCCACTCTTCCAGGTAAACGTAAAGCGCTGAAATTAAACTTCGCCAACCCTCCAATCAAGTCCACGACCAGATTCACCCTGAATACAGCGGGACCCCCCTTCCAGAACCCTCACATGTAACTACGGAACATTCTAGAACCTCTTTGTGAAGCTCTCTTTGTCTGTATCTCCACCTTCCTGTCTCGCTCTTTCTACAAATATACACGTCTTTCTCACACTCTCTCATTTTCTTTTCCACATCTATCCTCACTCCCACGCACAATTCTTCTGCACTCATACAACTTCAAGACCTGAAATGATAAATGACTGCCTTTCACACAGCTGAACAGTCAGTCCCTCTAACATCTTTATTCACTTACTCAGCCCAGACACCAGTTGCAGTATTTAAATCCTGGTGTTGTATCACGTGACCCCCCCCCCCCCTCGCTTCCAGAGAGCGTCTGCGGACCCACAGCATCGAGTCGTCAGGCAAGCTGAAGATCTCAGCAGAGGAGCACTGTGACTTCACGGCTGAAGACTTGAAGGACCTGGGGGAGATCGGCCGGGGAGCCTATGGCTCCGTCAACAAGATGGTGCACAAGCCCAGCAACCAGATCATGGCGGTCAAGGTGAGGTCCTCTGGAGGTCAGACACCTGGAAGTGTCTGCCAGAACGCTGCTTCCTGTCTGCCAGAACGCTGCTTCCTATCTGCCAGAACGTTGCTTCCTGTCTGCTCACTGTCTGGACAACCCTGAGGCAGAGGGGGTGAGACTGGGATAGTCTAGGAGAGAGGAAGCCAGACAGGCAGACTGAGAGATGCAAGCAGGCAGATAGGGAGGGAGACAGCGAGAGAGAGAGAGGAGGAGAAAAAGAGAGAAACAGTCTAACAGCAGGAGACAGGCTGAACAGCAGACGCAGAGAGAGAAACAGACAGAAAAATAGTATTTGAGAGATGACTTTGCCCCTGTGTGTGTGTCTGTGTGTGTGTGTGTGTGTGTCTGTGTCTGTGTCTGTGTGTGTCTGTCTGTGCCTGTGTGTGTCTGTGTGTGTGTGTGTGTCTCAGAGGATCCGCTCCACGGTGGATGAGAAGGAGCAGAAGCAGCTGTTGATGGACCTGGACGTGGTGATGAGAAGCAGCGACTGTCCCTTCATCGTCCAGTTCTACGGAGCTCTCTTCAGAGAGGTCAGCCCCCTGCAGCCCTCCACCACCTGGACGCTGTGTCGGATGCTGTGTTGGATAAAAGTCGGCTAAATGAACTAAATGTGTGTGTCTTCCAGGGTGACTGCTGGATCTGTATGGAACTAATGTCTACCTCCTTCGATAAATTCTACAAATATGTATATTGTGAATTAGACGACGTGATTCCAGAAGAAATATTAGGCAAAATAACATCAGCTGTGAGTATATGGCATGTCTCTTTAAGGCTTATCTACTGTAGCTGGCTTGTTGTTAGTCTGATTACTTCTGATGGCTCGTTGCGTCTTTGTTGCAGACTGTGAAAGCATTAAACCACTTAAAAGAGAGCTTGAAGATCATCCACAGAGGTGAGGTGACCGTCATCTTGTCTACTGTCTGCCAGTGGGCAGAAGGCGTGAATAAAGAGTCGCTATATTCACACTACTAATGAGTTGATATCCATGATATACTTTCCCCCTCCTCTCCTTATTCGCATCCCTCTCCTCTCTGCCTTTCCTCTCCCTCCTTCTCTTTCACTCTCCTCTCCCCTGTGCCTCTCCTCTTTCCCTCCCTCTCCTCTTTCCCTTCCTCCCTCTCTCTCCCCTCTGCCACATCTCCCCTGTGCCTCTCCTCTTTCCCTCCCTCTCCTCTTTCCCTCCCTCCCTCTCCTCTTTCCCTCCCTCCCTCTCCTCTTCCCTCTCCTCTCCTCTTTCCCTCCCTCTCCTCTTTCCCTCCCTCCCTCTCCTCTTCCCTCTCCTCTCCTCTTTCCCTCCCTCTCCTCTTTCCCTCCCTCCCTCTCCTCTTTCCCTCCCTCCCTCTCCTCTTTCCCTCCCTCCCTCTCCTCTTTCCTTCCCTCTCCTCTCCTCTCCCTCTCTTCTCCCTCCTCTCCAGACATCAAGCCCTCTAACATCCTCCTGGACAGGAAGGGGAACATCAAGCTGTGTGACTTTGGCATCAGTGGTCAGCTGGTGGATTCCATCGCTAAGACCAGAGACGCTGGCTGTAGGCCCTACATGGCTGTGAGTCACAGGGGGGTGGGGGGGGCGTGGCGGCAGGAAATCCTCCTCCCCTGTCATCTCATCAGTTGTCACTTGAAATATTCCAGTGAGGGAAACTTAGAAGAGGGAGGAAAATAATGTTGTGTTTATCGTCCTGATTTCCCGTCTTCCTTCCCTCCCCCACTCTCCCTCCCCCCTCCTCTCCCCAGCCTGAGAGGATAGACCCCAGTGCGTCACGACAAGGCTACGACGTCCGCTCTGATGTCTGGAGTCTGGGAATCACACTGGTGGGTCCATGACGCTGCTAATGGAACGGAAGCCAGCTAGTAGTTGCTGTGCGAGTAAAGCTCACTGTGCACAAGGTGGGGAGGCCTTTAGCCTCCTAGTTAGAGCGCCCACCTCCCACACTGCAGACCCAGGTTTGAGGCCTGCATAGTACGGAGCGAGCGGACCTGGGCAGAGGGGTTACTCTAACATTTTCTCTCCCTCTCCTCCTCGCCCCTGACGCTCTCTCCTCTCCTCTCACCAGTATGAGCTGGCCACTGGCAGGTTCCCCTACCCCAAGTGGAACAGTGTGTTTGACCAGCTGACCCAGGTGGTTAAGGGAGAACCTCCTCAGCTCTGCAGCTCTGAGGACAGGCAGTTCTCCGTCAAGTTCATCAGCTTCGTCAACCTGTGGTAAGGACTACAACCAACATGGCTGCCACACTGGACTACAACCACCATGACTGTTTCGTAGTTATATTTAGGATTTCAACTGACATGGCCAAGTGACCGGGGTTGGGACTACAACTAAAATGGCTGCCGCCGAGTCACTGGGTTAGAACTACAAGTACACCTGGTGGTTCCAGTGTTATTGGTTTGATCGTCTTTGTCTCTCTGTTCCGTCACTGCAGCCTTACCAAGGATGAGTCCAAGAGGCCGAAATACAAAGAGCTGCTGGTGAGTTTATACACAGACCTCCTGGCTCCTAGTCCTGGTCACTGACAAACATACAGAGGACTGGAACATGCCATCGATATAAACATTCTGAGGGTGTATTTGTCTGTGCCTCTCACTCTCTGCCTCACTCTCTCGCTTTATCTCTCTCTCTGCCTCACTCGCTCTCACTTTCTCTCTCTCTTTCTGCCTTTCACTCGCACTCTCTCTTTGCCCCTCTCTCTCTTTCTCTGCCTCTCTCACTCTCTGCACCTTTCTCTCTCTCTCTCTCTGCCTCTCTCACTCTCTGCCTCTCGTTCTGCCTCTATCACTCTCTCTCTTTTTCTCTCTTTCTCTGTCTCTCTCTCCCTCTGCTACGTGTTCCCTTTCTCCTTGGATTCCAGAAACATTCGTTCATCTTGATGTTTGAGGAGCGCTCCGTGGATGTGGCTGGTTACGTGTGCAGGATCCTGGATCAGATGCCCACCTCGCCCAGCTCACCCATGTATGTGGACTGAGGAGCCACCACAGTCCCACAGCCCAGACTAAACTGGTGTAAAGATGAGCTTCTTCTTCTTCTTCCCATTACAGCAGTGTTACAGAGAGGAAACCCCCCAGGACTCCATGTGCAATGAGACTGATGTTCATCTCAGTCAAGTCTGTGTTTCAATCAATATCCTCAAACACACGCACACACATAAGTACGTTTCAAAGTAACTGAATGAATGTTCCAGGTTATCGGATCATGCTATAGAAGGCCTCATCTCTACAATGTGGAAACGGTTACAGTGATTTAAAATCTGGAATGATGTATTTATAGCGTTAAATCACGTATGGGTTGTGTAATTGAAAAGACTGTTATGATCAACGTACTGGATTCATTCTCTGTGAATTTGTCCCCACATTTCTTCCATGTTTGTGACTTTATGCATTGTGTTTTTTTGTTTGTTGTTGTTGTTGTTGTTGTTTATTTTGTTTTGGTATCTTCCAATGAAACCTTGCTTCTTAGGGTGTAAAGCAATTTAAAAAGGTAAAAGCATCGATGGGTTTTAATGCGGCTGCGCTAACTGCAGTGCCGCATGTGCTGATATATATAAACAAATATATATATAAATATATAAATATGAAGAATAAACTGATAAAGTAATTTGCTGGTTTGGAGTGGAGTGTTATTTCAATTAGATTAGATGAACCTTTATTTGTCCTCCAGGAGGTGGAAATTATGCGCATGTATCAGTTGACAGGAATAAGTATATAATTACATAACTCAATATAGCCAAGTTCACTAATCGTGACATTCTATCAGAACAGAGTTTAGTCACTGATAAGGAACATCCTGACAACATGTCGAGATGTTTGCTCATTTCTAGCAAAAGTTAGAGGGGCAAAAAGTTACTAGGTGATTTTTTTTTTTTTTTACCAGCTCTAACGTGTAGCTCCTTTCCCCTAACTTGCAAAGGGTCTGTCCTACCATCATCTGTGTTATTTCTTTATTATATCTGATACTTTAAAATTGACCAAACATCATACCATGTCTTTACCAAGGTTTCAGAAACTGACCTTAGTGGATCGCAGGCTGAAAGAATTGGCCAATGAATGATGAGTGCGCTGCTGACGTCATCATTCGATGCCGGAAGAAACCTTCACGTGTCAACCTCTAAAAGTGTTGACTTAAGTGTGTAGTGTTCAGCAGAATGACGTTTTAGCTACCGTATGCAATTCATGTTTCTGTGTTGTCGCTATGCGATTTGACAGTGACTTAGTTAACATCACAGTGGCTGTTTAGTATGAATACGGTGTCCTTCGGGCTGAAGTTTTCTACATCGCTACTGGAGAGATGCGCCGGGCTGTCCCGTCTAAAGGCGGCCTGTAAGACTGGTTTACTACAGACTGTTTCACTGCATCCCAGAACCATGTCTGCTAACAATCCTGGAAACCATCACATAACCTACAAGAAAGCCAAACCTAAAGACACTTTACGGCACGTGCGGACACGCGTGCAGAGGAAGCATGCGGACACGCTGGGTCCAGCCACGGTGTATGTGCAGGTGGTGGGTGCGGGGAGCCGGGATAATGGAGCATCGATATATGTTTTCTCTGAGCTCAATAGGTAAACATACACACAGCGCACACACACACACACATACATACATACACACACATACACACACACACACATGCAGCGGAGCTGCATTATAATGTAGACCAGGGGTGTCCAAGCTTGGTCCTCAAGGGCCGCTGTCCTGAAGGTTTTAGATGTTTCCCTGCTCGATAACGACCCTTCATTAGAATCAGGTGTGCTGGAGCAGGGAAACATCTAAAACCTTCAGGACAGCGGCCCTCGAGGGCCAGGGTTGGACACCCCTGATGTAGACGGTTGTGTCCCAGAGCTAAATTAGGCATCGTTAACATCTCTTTCCCTGTGTCAGGTATCTGTTTAACTGCGGTGAGGGGACACAAAGACTCATGCAGGAACACAAGTAAGACTGATTGTGTCTCAGCAAACTTTAGATATGTCAACTGTCAACCTAACATACATGTGAAAGTCGGTACATCTGTTGGAACTGTGATGACTTTGTCGGTCAGGTTGAAAGCGGCTCGCTTGGACAATATTTTCCTGACCAGAATGAGCTGGGACAATGTTGGAGGGTTGTCAGGTAGGATAAGACACTGATTAGATCTAAATGACCACATTTTTGCTGTTATTTACCCTTCATCTTCATTAAGGTACAGAGATAGCAAGCGTGAATATTTAGAGCGAGTCGGTTAAAGTGATGTGAGCCCGTGTGACGTCACACGCTCTGTGTTGCAGGTTTGATCCTGACGCTGAAGGACACTGGTGTTCCAGAGTGTGTTCTCTCAGGTCCTCCCCAGCTGGTCAGTCACAACACCGTCACACTGTCACCTAAAGTGAAACCCCGGCTCGAGGATGACTCTTAACTAAACTGTGCCTTCAGGCAGAACAACATTATCAGTTAGTCATCTTAATATGTGTGTGTTGATTACAGGAGTCCTCTTGTCTAGGGTTCAATATCCCTCTCTTTCTGTGTCTGCGTAATAATCCTTTCTGTCTTTCTCTCTCTCTCTCTCTCTCTCTCTTTCTCCTTTCTCTCTGTCTCTCTCTCTCTCTGCGTCTCTGTCTCTGTGTGTGTGTCACTCTCGCTCTCTGTCTCTGTGTGTGTCTCTCTCTCTCTCTCTGTCTCTGTGATCCAGGAGAAGTATGTGGATGCCATTCGTGTGTTCTCTGGGCCCCTGGATGATATCAAGATAGGTATTCTAATCCAACAACATGCTGCTTCCTGTCTGAACACATAACATGCTGAATAATGTCTTCTTTTGTTGAAACCTGATAACATCCCGGTTGATGTAACGCTTAGTGTGATGTTACGAGCTAGGTTACATCAGTGTAACGCCTAGTGTGATGTTACGTGCTAGGTTACATCAGTGTAACGCCTAGTGTGATGTTACGTGCTAGGTTACATCAGTGTAACGCCTAGTGTGATGTTACGTGCTAGGTTACATCAGTGTAACGCCTAGTGTGATGTTACGTGCTAGGTTACATCAGTGTAACATAAGACATGGTAACAGGAAGTGTGTTGTGTTCCCAGCTGTGAGACCGTACACACAGGAACAGTACTCAGACGAAACCATGACCGTCACCCAAGTACCCCTATTCGGTGAGACCCTCCTTATCAGACTGACAAGAGTCCCAGGTAGCTGCAATAACAAGTTAATAAATAGTACAGTTGTTCATAAGAGTCCATACCCCTTCCTTCCCCTGTTCCCCCTCTCCACCTCCTTGCCCCCCCCCCCCCCCCCCCCAGCTCAGTACGGAGCAGACTGCTCCAAGCGTGTGCCCATCTCTGGACGTGCCAGCCCCTCCAGCAGTTCCCCTCCCGGCCAGCGGAAGGAGCTGTGGAGGCAGGAGGACGTGGAGAATGTGGAAGACACCTCTGTGGACAGCAGCAGAGGGAGGAGGAGCCCAGACAGTCCAGGTCAGGACCTATGGAGGAGACACTTGCTTTGAATCCTAATCATTCGATTGGCTGGTTAAAACATTGTTTATTGGTTACACATTTAGACGTTGAACCAGCAGCGTAGTCTCACTGTATCCAGAAGAAAACCTTTCTAGATTTTCTTCTTTGTAAAGGAAGTGTATCCCCTTCTTAACCACTACGTTTGTATGTAAAAGAGTGTAATTTCAGGCTGGATGTGTTTCTTAAGTTACCTCCAGAGTTCTGGCTCTGCCCAGAGAGCAGGACATGTTGGCTGATGTCTGTCTGGATTTGTGCTCTCTTAGGCGGAAGAGGAAAGCAGACCAGCGACCCGTCTCTGGTCGTAGCCTTTGTTTGCAAGGTGAGACCTATGCCACGTAGGTTAAACATGGAATACGCATCATATCATCATCAAGCACATTTCCATAATATTTCCATAACATTTCTATAACATACAACATAGTTCTGATTGTGTATCGGTGCTCAAACCTTCTGAAGTTCCTGGTTCTCCTTCACAGCTTCACCCCAGGAAAGGGAATTTCTTGGTCTTGAAAGCCAAAGAGCTGGGCCTTCCTGTGTAAGTACACACAGTCAGGAACACAGGGGGAGGTTTGGACCGCTCAGATGGGGAGGAAGCTGTTCTCATGTCGTTCTGTGTCCCCCCCCCCTGCAGAGGCACGGCAGCCATCGGGCCCCTCATCTCTGCTCTGAAGGATGGGAGGAGCATCACGTACGAAGGCAGAGAGGTACCTGACACTCCCTCTTGTCATCCTGATCTCCTGTCATCGCCGATAGCAGCTCATTTGTTTCTGTCAGCATCGATTGTTGTTGTTGTTTATTATTGTTGTTGTTGTTGTTGTTGTTGTTTAGATCCAGCCTGAGGAGGTGTGCACGCCCACAGACCCAGGCCTGGTGTTTCTAGTGGTCGAATGTCCCTCTGGGGAGTTCCTCCAGCCCCTCTGCTCCAATCAGCAGCTGGCAAGGTAACAGCCAATAGCGGCAGTCGGTGAGAGTTAACAGAGTTGGTCTGTCAGCCTGTTTCTCTGCCCCATCTGGGTTACTGTGAGTGGACTGGAGGGTTAATATGGGCCTTAAATGTGGTCTAATGTGGTTTAGTATATATCAGCTGTAGGTGTGACGTAGGTGTGATGCAGGTGTGATGCAGGTGTGATGCAGGTGTGATGCAGGTGTGATGCAGGTGTGATGCAGGTGTGATGCAGGTGTGATGCAGGTGTGATGTAGGTGCAGGTGTGATGCAGATGTGATGCAGGTGTGATGCAGGTGTGATGCAGGTGTGATGCAGGTGTGGTGCAGGTGTGATGCAGGTGCAGGTGTGATGCAGGTGTGATGCAGGTGTGATGCAGGTGTGATGCAGGTGTGATGCAGGTGTGGTGCAGGTGTGATGCAGGTGCAGGTGTGATGCAGGTGTGATGCAGGTGTGGTGTAGGTGCAGGTGTGATGCAGGTGTGATGTAGGTGCAGGTGTGATGCAGGTGTGATGCAGGTGTGATGCAGGTGTGATGCAGGTGTGATGCAGGTGGGATGCAGGTGGGATGCAGGTGGGATGCAGGTGGGATGCAGGTGGGATGCAGGTGCGATGCAGGTGTGACGCAGGTGTGACGCAGGTGTGACGCAGGTGTGATGCAGGTGTGATGCAGGTGTGACGCAGGTGTGACGCAGGTGTGACGCAGGTGTGACGCAGGT
>CM059326.1:1167187-1172187 GCA_030340685.1 Protosalanx chinensis | reverse complement strand
CTAATCCCTGTATCTGTGCTGTCCAGTTCCAGTCAGTCCATCCTGCTGGACTGTGGAGAGGGCACCTTCGGCCAGCTGTGCCGTCACTATGGAGACGAGGTGGACACCGCCCTGGCCAAGATCTCCACCGTGTTCATCTCCCACATGCATGCTGACCACCACACCGTGAGCTCGCACGCACACACACACACACACACACACACACACACACACACCCACTTTCGCTCACAGAACATACACAGTCACAGAACACAGTGTAATCCTGTGTGTTGTACCATCTGCAGGGTCTGTTTAAGCTGCTGTATGAGAGGGAGAAGGCTTTGGTGAGCATCAGCGTCAAGAAACGCTTCATCCTCCAGCTGTGTGTTTGTCTCCCCCCTCTGGTGAGTCTGGGTACTGACAGCTGTGCTCCTGTTGTCAGGCTACCCTGGGACGGCCCTTCAGTCCCATCTTCCTGGTGGCCCCGTCTCAGATAATGACCTGGCTCAACATGTACCATGACCACTGTGAAGACATCCTCAGCCACGTCAAGTACGCACGCACGCACACACACACACGCGCACACACCTTACACAACAGCATACAGACATGATGTGCACACACATCGTTCATGTGTTCTTCTGGTCTCTCCTTCCTCCTCTGGTCTCTCCTTCCTCCAGCATCATCCCTAACAGGTTCCTCTGTGAGGGAGCTGAGATCCCCAAGTTCAAGACCAAGAACTTCATCCAGGCCATGCTGAGGAAGTCTGACATAGAGAAGGTAAAGGAGCTGGAGACATGATCATCGGATCCATGACAGGATGGACTTCTACTGGTCCGAGTAGACCTGAAGACACCATGTTGGCACAGCCAGGAATCGAACCGGCAACCTTCTGATTAGTAGCTCGATCCCCTAACCGCTCGGCCACCCTGGCTCCCTTTCTAACCTGGTGTTCTGTCCCCCCCTCCTCCCTCCTCCCCCCTCCCCCCTCCCTCCTCCACAG
This sequence comes from Protosalanx chinensis, assembly GCA_030340685.1. Taxonomy (NCBI): domain Eukaryota; kingdom Metazoa; phylum Chordata; class Actinopteri; order Osmeriformes; family Salangidae; genus Protosalanx; species Protosalanx chinensis. The sequence goes on along the minus strand of CM059326.1, from coordinate 1,171,205 downwards.
TTCCAGACCTGTGTGGTGCGACACTGTAAGAACGCCTACGGCTGCAGCATCCGTCACCAGTCTGGCTGGCATCTGGTGTTCTCTGGAGACACCATGCCCAGCGACAGCCTGGCACTCATGGGTCAGCCCCCACACAACACACACACTCACACCCCACGCGGCGTCCAAACCCCGGGTCCTCGCCGCTCAGCCGTCTGAAGAGGGATCAGGAAGTGGCTGTTGTCATGGCAGCAGCGGTGTTCATGTGTCAGTGTGTTGCTATGGTTTCAGGGAAAGACGCCACGCTGCTGATCCACGAGGCGACGCTGGAGGACGGGCTGGAGGAGGAGGCCAGGGAGAAGAGACACAGGTGAGGTCATCACCTGGTGACTGCACTGTACCTGTCTGTCTGTCATATCTCCCATTGTGATGATGTCATCCTCCCTTCCCAGCACCACCTCCCAGGCCATCAGCATAGGCATGAAGATGAAGGCAGAGTTCATCATGCTGAACCACTTCAGCCAGCGCTACGCCAAGATCCCGCTCTTCAGCGAGGACTTCAACGACCGTGGTGGGGATCTCCTTCGACCCACATGAGGGTATGTCAGCCGCTTCGGCTGTGTGGGGTGTGTGTGTTCGTATGGTCCATCAGCCATAGTGTCTCTCCCTATCTTTCTCTCTTTTCTTTTCCTAACTCTCTCCCCCATCCCTCTCTAACTCTCTCCCTCCCTAACTCTCTCCCCCCATCCCTCTCTAACTCTCTCTCTCTCTCCCTCCATAACTCTCCCCTCCCTAACTCCCCCCCCCATCTCTCTACTCTCTCTCTCTCCTCCCTAACTCCTGCCCTCCACTCTCTCTCTCTCCCTCCCTAACTCCCCCCCCATCCCTCCCTAACTCCCCCCCCATCCCTCTCTAACTCCCTCTCCTCTCTCTCTCCCTCCCTAACTCTTCCCCCCCTCCTCTCCCCTCAGATCAGGTTTGGAGACTTCAGGGTTCTCTCCCCGGATCATCCCTCCTCTCAAAGCTCTGTTCGCCCAGGAGATCGGGTGAGATGGAGGATAGGAGGAGGGGGAGGAGGGAGCTGCGGCAGGTGAAGGGGCCGGGCCTCGTGGAGGACCAGGCCCCCAACGAGACTCAGGACACGGCTGACCGGGGGGGCCAAGAGGGGACAGGAAGAGGAGGAAGAGGACAGTTCTCAAGGAGAGGGAGTTAAGAAACTCAAGCCAGTTAAGGGCCAAGTCAAACGAAAGTCCTTGACATCAAACGAAAAGACAGATGAATCCTAGCGAGGAGAATCAATCTTGAAATGAATCCTTCAGCTATCCTTTGAGTTTAAATAGAGGGTGTGATGACTAACATTTTTGGATGTGAAGTGAAATGCTTGAAAAAATAAGCATGTGAATAGTTTTCAGCCTCTGTGTGTACATACATACCACATCCAATTCATTAACTAAATCTTTCCGTTTTTATTTGAGAGAATAAAAGTGATACCAAAAGATAATGACTCTCAATATGACTGATGATCATGCTGGTTAAAGCAAATACCGTTTTTTTATGTTGTTTTAGGGAACTGGCAGAGAATGTGTCCATTGATGTATCACTGACAGATTAAATATTAAACGTGGTCTCTCTCTCTCTCTCTCTCTCTCTCTCTCTTCTCTCTCTCTCTCTCTCTTCTCTCTCTCTTCTCTCTCTTCTCTCTCTCTTCTCTCTCTTCTCTCTCTTCTCTCTCTTCTCTCTCTCTTCTCTCTCTTCTCTCTCTCTCTCTCTCTCTCTCTCTCCATGATGATGTTATCCATCAATCTGATGGCTTCTCTGATCTTTCCACGACAAGGTCTCCCCGGCGTACAAAGCCTCAGGGGGTGAAGCTCGTCATTTTGATGTCATATTAATGATCTGGATTAAGCGAAGACATGTGAAATGTCTATTCATGTTCCTGCCAATAAAGTAACTCCACAGCTGAGATCCATTCTCTTGATTAACGAGGCCAGAGAGGTACTACGGCCTATTTAAATCAAAAACTGGATGGCTTAGTAGGAGCAGACAGTAATGGTTGACTTAAATAACGCTAAGCTAAATGCTTCTTACATAAACAGTCTACGGATCCAGTGTGTTACTAGAACACGATTCGCGTAATTTAAACCGTATTTAAAACGGTATTATAGGCCTGCTCACCCCAAAGGACTTCGTGATCCAAAGTCGGTGACGAATATCGTCAAAGAAACCTTAAATCACAGGCCTTTTAATAAAGGGGTCCAACATTAACCGCCTCCGTTGAAACTTAATCATAATCAGTGATAAGGTGATAGGGAGACTGTAATATTAACGGCATCTGTTTGGAGGCTGTAACACTCGTATCCGCCACCAGGAGGCGCAGTAGGGCAAGCTGGACAGCGTTTCCTCCACAGGTGGTCGGAGGCAGAGACCAGGGGCCTGGCACGCAGAGGCCAGGGGCCAGGCAGGCAGAGACCAGGGGCCAGGGGCCAGGGGCCAGGCAGGCAGAGACCAGGGGCCAGGCAGGCAGAGACCAGGGGCCAGGCAGGCAGAGACCAGGGGCCAGGCAGGCAGAGACCAGGGGCCTGGCACGCAGAGGCCAGGGGCCAGGCAGGCAGAGGGCCCCATCATTCATCCATGACGGAACCAAACTCCTGACCAGATCTGCGAAAAAACGTACAGAACGGAACGCAAGGTATTAAAAACAATTTGTATGATAATGATTATGATTACGATGATGCTTATAATTAGTATCACCACTTATTAATATGATCAGTAGGCATTACTAAGTATTAGCGTACATAAGACTTTCAAAAGTTCTTAGAACTTATGAAAGTGAATCTACGTGCATGCGTGGGTATGTGCGTGTGCCCTTGCGCGTGTGTGTGTGCCAGCATCACTGTTTGAGCTTGCAGATGGATAATCATGCTATGTAAGCAGATAGCAGGGCCATCATTATGCTGCGGCTGTGCTCACCCACACAACACTGAGAGAGAGGGGGGGGGGGGGAGAGAGAGAGAGAGAGAGAGGGAGGGAGGGAGGGAAAGAGAGAGGGAGAGAGGCAGAGAGAGAGAGAGAGAGAGAGAGAGAGGGAGAGAGAGAGAGGGAGGGAGGGAAAGAGAGAGGGAGAGAGGCAGAGAGAGAGAGAGAGAGAGAGAGAGAGGGGAGAGAGGGAGGGAGGGAGGGGAGGGAGGGAGAAAGAGAGAGGGAGAGAGAGAGCAGAGAGAGAGAGAGAGAGAGGGAGAGAGAGGGAGGGAGGGAAGGAAGAGAGAGGGAGAGAGAGGCAGAGAGAGGAGAGAGAGAGAGAGAGAGAGAGAGGGGATACACAGTTCTCTATGATTGCAGATGGAAACCGATAGAATTTCTGTCTCAGGTTTTTTAACAGAGTAAAGTGATGTCACTCCTGCAGCCAGTAAAGACTCTCCTAATGTAGGATTAGATTCTCAAGGAGATTCTATTTGCAGGATTCCGATCTTCTTATGACACAGCACTGTGTAGTTGTGTGTGTAGTTAAGTGTGTGGTTCTTTGTGTGTGTGGTGGTCCTGTGCTTGGTGTGGTCGTCTTCTGAGCTAGAGATGTTATGAAGTTTCCCTTACAGATGGTGCTAATGAAAGATCTGAGCTCTGAGAGTGACAGACCACACTCAGGAACACACACAACACAACACAACACACAACACAACACACACCACACAACACACACCACACCACACAACACACACCACACAACACAACACACACCACACAACACAACACACACCACACCACACACACACACACACCACACCACACAACACACAACACACACCACACCACACAACACAACACACACAACACACACAACACAACACACACAACACACAACACGCACAACACACACAACACACACAACACAACACACACAACACAACACACACAACACACACAACACAACACACACACACACACACACACACAACACACACAACACAACACAGCACAACACAACACACACAACACAACACACACAACAGACACAACACAACACGCATAACACAACTCACAA
>CM059326.1:1089878-1164878 GCA_030340685.1 Protosalanx chinensis | reverse complement strand
AGACAGAGAGGAAGGAGGACAAAAGAGAGATAGGGAGGGAGAGAGAGACAGGGAGAAAGAGATAGAAGGGGAGAGACAGGGAGAAAGAGAGGAGGAAATAGAGGGAGAGAAGGAGGAGAGGTAGAAAGGGAGAGACAGGGAGAAAGAGAGGAGGAAATAGAGGGAGAGAAGGAGGAGAGGTAGAAGGGGAGAGACAGGGAGAAAGAGAGGAGGAAATAGAGGGAGAGAAGGAGGAGAGGTAGAAGGGGAGAGACAGGGAGAAAGAGAGGAGGAAATAGAGGGAGAGAAGGAGGAGAGGTAGAAGGGGAGAGACAGGGAGAAAGAGAGGAGGAAATAGAGGGAGAGAAGGAGGAGAGGTAGAAGGGGAGAGACAGGGAGAAGAGAGGAGGAAATAGAGGAGAGAAGGAGGAGAGATAGAAGGGGAGAGAGAGGGAGAAAGAGAGGAGGAAATAGAGGGAGAGAAGGAGGAGAGATAGAAGGGGAGAGAGAGGAGAGAGTACAGGGTAGGACTGTGTAAAGGAGGCTTGATGGTCTGACATGTGAGGCCCTGCTTCACTGAGGTGCATTCCTGGTGCAGGCAGAGTGCGAGGCCAGGATATTCTGGTGCTGCGTGTTCAATCACAGTACAGCAGGCTGGAACCTCAGGCATGGATCCACACACACTGGGCCTGAGCCACAACACACCCAGCGCGCACACACACATACACACCCAGCACACACACCCAGTACACACACACACCCAGCGCACACACACACACCCAGCGCACACACACACGGTGAATATCCCGCTGTGGCTAGAGCTTAGACATACACACACTCATACACACACACCACACACACACACACACAGTGACTATTCCCGCTATGGCTAGAGCTTAGACACACACACCCACCACACCCCACCACACACACACACAGTGAATATCCCCACTGTGGCTGGAGCTTAGACACACACACACACACACCCCTGATCTTGTCAGTGTGTTGCCTCTGTCTCTCCAGCCCACTTCCCAGAGGATTCCACTCCTGGTTTTCTGCCTTGCTTGTTCCCTTCTTCACAAACTAGGTCAGTGTTAGCTTTGTATTATTCAGGAACTGGAGTGATTGTGCTCGCAGGGAGGGGGGGGGGGAGGGAGGGAGGGAGGGTGAGAAAGGGAGGGAGGGTGGCGTTCCTCACTACAGTCTGAGGGACATACGTTCACACCAGCAAGTCACGCCAACATTCGCTGTAGTGTTTACACACAGAGCGGGATTCTTTCACACAAGACACACACAGCCATAGTCATGTCACACACACACACACACACACCTGTGCTGAGCAGAAGGTACACACACCCACCCACACACACACACGTGACACGCAGAGGAAAGCGGAACCTTTTATGAGAGTGACAGAGTTCATAAAAAGGGGTTAAAAAAGAAAGAAAGAAAGAAGATGATTTGAATGTGAATGTGTTAGTGCGTGTGAGTTACGTAACCAGGGATGAGTTGGTGTGACCTGTGAGCTCTGCCCGTCTCTCTGCCCATCTCTCTGCCCGTCTCTCTGCCCGTCTCTCTGCCCGTCTCTCTGCCCGTCTCTCTGCCCGTCTCTCTGCCCGTCTCTCTGCCCGTCTCTCTGCCCGTCTCTCTGCCCGTCTCTCTGTCCGTCTCTCTGCCCGTCTCTCTGCCCGTCTCTCTGCCCGTCTCTCTGCCCGTCTCTCTGCTCCAGCTAGCGGAGGTCAGGGAGTTCATCTACCGGGAGGTTCTGTGTGGATAATCAGGAATTTCTTTCGTTGTTCCCTCAAACACAAGTGTTGTTATTTGTTTACTGATCTGCCCTGGTAACCGACTCTCGACGTCCCCATTGTGAACACAACCCAAGACGGACAAATGTATTGGTTGTCTCCATGGTGACTGACAACAGCAGTATTGAGTGTGATTCTTTTATGACCTAGTTTATTTATAAGATGATAAGCGACAAGATCACAGTTTTTTTGGTTTCAGTTAAGAAGAAAGTTAGAGGGGGGTGACGGGGGGGTGACAGGGGAGGTGACAGGGGGGTGACGGGGGGGGATGAGAAGGGAGGTGACTGAAAATGTCCTCATCACAGACGATAGGATGCGTCCTGTTGCTATGACTACGTCCTTCAGAGCAGGAGGTGAGGTGGTATCACTGTGACCTCTCAGAATAGAGACAAGCTGAAGAACCAGACTGGATCAACCAGGAGACCACCACTGTGTGTGTTGTGTGTGTGTGTGTGTGTGTGTGTATGTAGCCTCACAGATGCTCTTATTCAGAGCGACTTACAGCAAGTACAGGGACATGCCCCCCTCAGGTAAGTAGGGTGAAGTGCCTTTGCCGAAAGACACGTCGTGTTGGCACAGCTGGGATTTCGACCCTCTGATTACTAGCCTGATTCCCTAACCGCTCAGCCACCTGACTCCTTGATGTTGTTGTGGAAGCTTAACAGGTTCCTTAAACTCTGGGGACTCAGATGCATCCAAAACAAAGCTAACCCACGTGTTTAAACCAGAACACAGACACACATTCAGGCAAAACCTTTGTGCTACCAGAAGGCACACACACAAACACACACCCATACATACATATACACACACACACACACACACACACACATACATACATACATACACACCACGCTTCTCTCTAAAAACTGGTTAAACTGACAAAGTATCATTTTTTTTAAATCAATTCAACTGATTCTCAGTCATCTGTCTCAGTGGTCTGTGAGTGTGTGTCTGTGTGTGTCTGTGTGTGTGTTTATCTTTGCATGTGTCTGTGTGGTTGTGTATATGTGTGTCTCTGTATAGCTGTGGCTGTGTTTTCTTATGTTCAGGCATGCCTGTGTGTGTGTCTGGGTTGGGATGGCCGACTCTGGGCAACGCTGGCTGATCTCCAAGCACCTTCCGTGACAGAGACAGACAGTTGGACTGGGGAGGAGAGGAGAGGGAGGGGTGACGGAGATCAGGCGAGGGAGGAGGGAGGTGGGGGAGTCACTTCCTCAGGCACAATCTGTTCCTCTTAGACCTCCGCCTGGCTGGGTTCAGTCAGGGCTCAGTGTGCCTCTCCCGTCCCTGACAGTGATCAGAGCAGGGGAGAGACCCTCTCTGAAGTCTCTCCAGAGGAACACAGACCCACAGCTGTTATTAGGGATATTTTGTCCATGATCACAGGAAATAGCTCGAACTGCAAGACATAAAGTAAAGAGACAAACTGGAAGAGTGATATAGACAGATAGAGAGAGACAGAGAGAGAGAGAGACAGACAGAGAGAAACAGAGAGACAGAGAGAGAGAAAGACAGAGAGACAAAAAAACAGACAGAGAGATAGAAAGAAAACGTGCACAGTAAAGTGTGTGCATGTGCCTACACTCAGACTGCAGGAAGGAGACAGCTGGGCTGTGTGTGTGTGTGTGTGTGTGTTTGTTTGTGTGTGTGGAGGGGGGTAGGAGGGGGGTAGGTAATAATGTGTACAGGTAATCATGTCTGTATCCAACAAACTTCCTCATAAGCATTAAGGACTCATCCTTTTGTTTATAAGGGTGTCCTCACTCACACACACACACACACACACACACACAAGGACACATACACACAAAGTATTTTGTCCCTTTTGAGCTAATGTACACAACACCAATGAACTCAGGAAAGAGAAGAATAAGAAGACCTTTAGCGATCAATATGAGACCCCCTATTGATTACCAGGTCCAACTGATTCACCTGGGATTTGTGGGCCCTCACAGGAAGTGTGGATTCACATGAATTAGCACAACGATACAACAGTAGATCAATACAACACCACACACACACACACACACAAGAGAGAGAGGGAACGAGAGTTAAAGGGGAAGAGTGAGAGAGTGATTGGGGGAGGTGTTTAGAAACCTCCAGTTACGCTCGTAATTCAACCACCCCCCAAAAGAACACACTGGTAAGGTTCCCAAATGATCCACCTGGCATGTGAGGTGGTTCTAATCAGACACACCCCTTAGACCTGTGTGAGTATGTGTGGCACCTGTGTGTGTGGGTGTATGTGAGGCACCTGTGTGTGTTTGTGTGGCACCTGTGTGTGTACGTGAGGCACCTGTGTGTGTTTGTGTGGCACCTGTGTGTGTGTGTATGTGTGGCACCTGTGTGTGTACGTGAGGCACCTGTGTGTGTTTGTGTGGCACCTGTGTGTGTATGTGAGGCACCTGTGTGTGTTTGTGTGGCACCTGTGTGTGTTTGTGTGAAACCTGTGTGTGTATGTGTGGCACCTGTGTGTGTGTGTGTGTATATGTGAGGCACCTGTGTGTGTGTGTGTGTGTGCGCGTGTGGCACCTGCGTGGCTCCAGGGGCCAGGAGGAGTGGACCCCGTGTGTCACAGCACACCTGTGTCATGAGGCTTCAGGTGTCAACACAGATCAACCAGCGTGCAGCCACAGCTTGGGATCAGGGGTTACTATGGAGACAGGAACCCTACACGCTTTATTATAAGAGGTGGGCCAGCTGCTCTGGATTACTGAGAGAGACAGAGAGATGGGGGGGGGGGGGGGGAGACAGCAGAATGAGAGAGAGAGAGGGGGGGGAGACAGCAGAATGAGAGAGAGAGAGAGAGAGGGGGGAGACAGCAGAATGAGAGAGAGAGAGAGAGAGAGGGGGGGAGACAGCAGAATGAGAGAGAGAGAGAGGGGGGGAGAGACAGCAGAATGAGAGAGAGAGAGGGGGAGACAGCAGAATGAGAGAGAGAGAGAGAGAGGGGGGGAGACAGCAGAATGAGAGAGAGAGAGAGGGGGGGAGACAGCAGAATGAGAGAGAGAGAGAGAGAGAGGGGGGGAGACAGCAGAATGAGAGAGAGAGAGGGGGGGAGACAGCAGAATGAGAGAGAGAGAGAGAGGGGGGAGACAGCAGAATGAGAGAGAGAGAGGGGGGGAGACAGCAGAATGAGAGAGAGAGAGAGAGGGGGGGAGACAGCAGAATTAGAGAGAGAGAGAGAGAGGGGAGACAGCAGAATGAGAGAGAGAGAGAGGGGCAGTGAGTGATGCATGTGATATTTGGGATGATGTTTGAGATGATGGGAGGCTGGAGGTTAGCGGGATATACCAGGGTGGAGTGACATCAGAGGTGGGTTCACTAAAGTTTCTGGTGGGGTCAGATATCCCTCTAATCTGGGATTACCTCCCATGGTTCCACTCTCATTCCGACAGAATTATGCGAGTTAGGATTATTATGATACATGTATCATACACATTTAGTCATTTCAGCTGAGCCACCTTACTCCTACATATATGTATATATATACACACCATCCATCTGTATGATTCATATCCCCCAGTGTGTGAGTTTATCTCATCTATTTATACACATGAACCCACATGTACCCACACACACACACACACATACACACACGGACCAATGGTGAGAGATGAGAGATGGGAAGTGGAAGGTGAAAGGTGGGAGATGGGAGGTGGGAGAGAGGAGATAGGAGGTGGGAGATAGGAGGTGTGAGATAGGAGGTGGGAGAGAGGAGGTGTGAGATAGGAGGTGGGAGATAGGAGGTGGGAGATAGGAGGTGGGAGATGGAAGATAGGAGGTGGGAGATGGAAGATAGGAGGTGGGAGATGGAAGATAGGAGGTGGGAGATAGGAGGTGGGAGATGGGAGGTGGGAGATTGGAGGTGGGAGATGGGAGATAGGAGGTGGGAGATGGGAGGTGGGAGATAGGAGGTGGGAGATGGGAGATGGGAGATAGGAGGTGGGAGATGGGAGGTGGGAGATGGGAGGTGGGAGATGGGAGATAGGAGGTGGGAGATGGGAGATGGGAGATAGGAGGTGGGAGATGGGAGATAGGAGGTGGGAGATGGGAGATGCATCCAGTAGAGGGTCAGAGTGGGAGACGAGAGTTGCGTCATCAAGCTTCTCTGAAAGAGGGATGACAGAGAGAATAAGCAGGGAGCTGGAATCACATATAATCCCAGAGGGAACAGCAGGCCTGTGGATTGTACACACACACACATACACACACACACCTACACACACACACATACACACACATACACACATACACACACACAAACACATACACACACACACACACACACATACACACACACACATACACAAACACACACGTCATCTAGATCCAGAACATGATTAATTCTGACATAATAACGCACACTGGAGTTTAAACATTCGTCATGTAAACAGTCTGGGCTGTTTCAGACCGGGTAATTATCGATAACCGTGAATATTCAGATTCTATTTTCTGCATGTAAAAAAAAAAGGGTTTTAGATTCACACAGTGACGCACAAACGGACGTGCGTTTCCACGCGCAAGTTCCAAAATCGCTGACTAAACAAACTAAAAGCTCGAAGTAAACAATGCTGCTTGTAAGCGAAACAGTGTGTTTTTGTAGAGTGAAATAAGTAGGTCGTATTTACACTAAAAAAATCTATCAGTAGGCCCTCGTGTAGTACTCATCATAGTGCTCAAATGTTCTACTGCGTGTCCCCGCAGCAGACACTGGAGACACCGGGGACAGCTCGTCAACTCCCATTGGTTAAAAGTAGGTCAGCTCGCGATTATTCACGTGACCGACTTTCCTCCGCGCGCCTCTTCCTCCTCGGTTTGTTCAAACCCATAGACAGGTTAAAACCCGCGAACTGAGTGCGTCACACAGACTTCATAAATGATGACTAGACGCAATAAACCTCAAAATTAGGACACGCTGTGGAACACGTTTGTGACATACAGCGCCACATTGTTGTGCAAATTCGTTAAACTGTTTGTTAAACCTCAATAATATCGCTTTGGATAAATAATAAATCAATAATCAGCTAAATGTATAAATGTAAACGTAAATATAAGCACTAACTTGACGCACTACTGCGCTTTTAAGCTGCACCTGAAGCGATTCCGCAAGCTGAACGACTTTTATATCATTTAGCCTAGGCTGATTGCTTTCACGGTTTTACAAGTGATTACTCATTAAGAAACAACAGAAATCGCATCAATTTGAGCGTTTGAAATAATCAGAATGAAACTTAATGGAGTTCTGGAATGTGAATGTCTGGATCTCTGGGCTGACTGATTGTGAGGGGGAGTTTGACCAACGCTGTGACGTCAGTAAAGTCTGTCCCCTCTTGGACAGACCAGGACCGCCTCTTGGACATATCAGGACCGTCTCTTGGACAGATCAGGACCGCCTCTTGGACAGATCAGGACCGCCTCTTGGACAGATCAGGAACGTCTCTTGGACAGATCAGGACCGCCTCTTGGACAGACCAGGACCGCCTCTTGGACAGACCAGGCCAGTCCCACTAAATCCTCAGGCTCCACCTCAGATCTGCAGCTCTCCTGCGTCTTTCTGCTGCTGGACACACAAGCTGAGCGCATAAAGATCGTCTCCTTTCGTTTTGTCTGCACGGATATCTATTTCTTGGGGTTTCCCCAAGTCAAGATTGGGTCGATAATTTAACGGCTTTTTGACGGTTTGGTCGTGGTTTTTAGTTGTTGTTGGACAGTTTGGATTTAAAGGTTTTTGAGAGTCTCATGGAGAAAATGGCCAGACCTCTGTCTGTCAACACAACTTTCCGTCCGCCAACCCACGGCGTGCTGAAATCCCTGCTGGAAAACCCAATGAAACTACCATTTCAACACGATGAAGGTAAAAAGAAATAAGAAATAAACAATCAAAGCGTAGACTAACACCAGCTTGTCCTGTTATAGCTGTTTTTATGAAGGAGAAACAAGTAGTCTGAATGGCGTCTGAATGGAATCTTTTACGAATGTAGAGTTTATAAGTTACACATCCCAAAAATTTGTGTTTTCGCTTAATATTTGTAGACTGTAAATCCTTTAAAGAGTGTTTTTTGGTCACTGTTCCTTCGTCAGACCCTGAGAACAGGCGATCAACTCTCTATACGGCCGTCCTCAATCTAAATCCAAAGTCCATCACACGCGCACACACACACACACGGTCTCTCATCATAAAACTAGTTATTTCATGTGCGTAGATAAGGCTTATCGCACCATTACAGGAGGTTGGTTCAGTATTTCGACGCACCGTTTGCAGGATCAGAGAAATGCGCTCACCTGGAGGCTGCGCTCTCCCGCCTTACCCGCAGAGGGCGCTGTTTCCCCACACACAACCACAACACCTGATGCAGGTGACAGGGTGACAGAGAGCAGGTGACAGGGTGACAGAGCAGGTGACAGGGTGACAGAGAGCAGGTGACAGGGTGACAGAGCAGGTGACAGGGTGACAGAGAGCAGGTGACAGGGTGACAGCAGGTGACTGGGTGACAGCAGGTGACAGGGTGACAGAGAGCAGGTGACAGGGTGACAGAGCAGGTGACAGGGTGACAGAGAGCAGGTGACAGGGTGACAGCAGGTGACTGGGTGACAGCAGGTGACAGGGTGACAGAGAGCAGGTGACAGGGTGACAGCAGGTGACTGGGTGACAGAGAGCAGGTGACGGGGTGATTAGGTAACAGGGTGACAAAGCAGGTGACAGGGTGAAAGAGAGCAGGTGACAGGGTGACAGAGAGCAGGTGACAGGGTGACAGAGAGCAGGTGACAGGGTGATTAGGTGACAGGGTGACAAAGCAGGTGACAGGGTGAAAGAGAGCAGGTGACAGGGTGACAGCAGGTGACAGGATGACAGAGAGCAGGTGACAGGGTGACAGGGTGACAGAGAGCAGGTGACAGAGAGCAGGTGACAGGGTGACAGCGGGTGACTGGGTGACAGAGAGCAGGTGACAGGGTGACAGAGAGCAGGTGACAGAGAGCAGGTGACAGGGTGACAGCAGGTGACTGGGTGACAGAGAGCAGGTGACAGGGTGACAGAGAGCAGGTGACAGGGTGACAGAGCAGGTGACAGGGTGACAGAGAGCAGGTGACATGGTGACAGAGCAGGTGACAGGGTGACAGAGCAGGTGACAGGGTGACAGCAAGTGACAGGGTGACAGAGAGCAGGTGACAGGGTGACAGAGAGCAGGTGACAGGGTGACAGAGAGCAGGTGACAGGGTGACAGAGCAGGTGACAGGGTGATTAGGTGACAGGTGGCTGAGCGGTTAGAGAATCAGGCTAGTGATCAGAAGGTTGCTGGCTCGATTCCTGGCCGCGCCAACATGATGTTGTGTGTGTGTGTGTGTGGGGGGGGGGGGGATGACCCTTTACTTGATGTATTTCGCTCTGGATAAGAGCATCTGCTAAAGGCCTCAAATGTAAACTTCCTCCTCCACTCTTCTTCCTGGCTACAGCGTTCGGCAAAGACAAGGAGAAGGAGAAAGAGAAGAAGTTAGAGGATGAAGGTTCAGCTGCCCACCCTCCCCAGTCAGCCTTCCTGGGCCCCACGCTCTGGGACAAGACCCTCCCTTACGACGCAGATAACTTCCAGCTGGAGTACATGGACCTGGAGGAGTTCCTGTCTGAGAACGGCATCCCTGCCAGCTCCACCCAGAGTGAGCAGGGGCTCCCCCTCCCGGCCCCCCAGACCCCCGCCCTCCCAGCCTCCACCCCTGCCCTGACCTCGGTGGTGGACCTGAGCAGCAGAGCCTCAACCTCCACACCTTCCCAGACACTGCTGCAGAACCCTGGCAGAACAGGTACATACACACTCTCTCTCTGCCTCTGTCTCTCTCTCTCTCACACACACACACACACACACACACACAGGAACATGCACACACATGCATGCAAACACACACACAGATGCATTAACACAGATTCACGTACAGTAAACACACCCTGCCCTCCCTATAGGAAGCCTGCACCTGTGTTACTCATCATAGCTTAGGACCACACAAGCAGAAAACAGGGGGCACACCCCGGTGTACACATCAGACACACCCTGTCTGCAACTGTCACACACAAAGGAAGAGAGGGTGGGAGAGAGAATGAGAGAGATAGAAAGAGAGCGAGAACAACAGTGGAACCATCTCCAGATTTATTTTCATCTCTTTCATTTCTCTCTCCATCCTCCTTTCCAATTTCCTCTCTAATTTGTTCTGACACACACACACACACACGCATACATTGACGTGCAGACACACACACATCCACACACACACAGCGCAGACACACACATACAGGATGCTCAGCTCAGTGTCAGAGTGTGAGCAGGTGATTGAGAAGGTGGAACTGTGTGGTAGTGGGAACTATGCTGGGGGTTAAGGTGACTGAAGAGGTTAGACTAGACGAGAGAGAGAGAGAGAGAGAGAGAGAGAGAGACAGAGAGAGACAGAGAGAGAGAGAGAGAGAGAGACAGAGAGAGAGAGACAGAGAGAGAGAGAGAGAGAGCAGTCAAAAAGTAATGAGAGAACAGTTATAACGAGAGGAAAGAGAGACAATAAAGAGAGACAGAGTTGAGAAAATGCATTGTTGAATAAAACACAGTTCTATAGTATTCAGTTCTATAGTATTCAGTTCTATAGTCTGCTCAGTCCGGTTATAGAAAGGGTTATAGAAAGACAGATAGTGTGGAGTGAGAGTGAAGAACTGTACGACTGGGATGGCAGGTTGCCATGGTTTCACTGTAGAACTGGAGTAGGAAGAGGAGAATTATATGGCTGCTGTAATTAAGGCTCTGACCCTGGCAAAACATACAGTCGGTACGCTCTCTCACCAGGCTGTGTTCAGGCTGGTTATCAGCTGGGTTTAAGAATCTGACTGGCTGTATCCAGGCTGTTTAGGGTTAGGGCTGTGCTGTCAATTAATTAATTAGTTGTTGACATGAACAAAGTAGCGACAGATAAATGTTTCTTATTATAACACTACCTGTCATTATGGAGGATTATATAATAGGATATTTAACAGTTTATAACCTTTCCTAGTTGTGCTTCATCACTAGAGATTAGAGTGTACAGGACAGTCCGAACCATAACTGTTGCCTAGGAAACCATTTGAACTGTGTGGATGTCACGTTAGTCACAGGTAGACCAGACTGTTGGGCTGATGTTGCACTTTGACACACACACACACACGTGCACACACACACACACCTGGCCAAACAGACAGAGGAAAGAGGCGGGTCTGGAGGAAACACACAATCAAGGCAGGACATATTGGATTGCATGTTAAGGGTGTGAATGTGTGTGTGTGTGTGTTTTGTTTGGGATGTTTTTTGTTGTTTTTGTTTCCCCTCCCGCCCCTCCCTCCCTGATAAGCTCTTTACCTCCGTCACGTGTGTCTCCATCCTCCTCTCCAGCACAGCCATGTGACACACACACACATGCTGCAGCCGTGTGCCTTCTCCCCCTCCCCCCTCCCCTCTCCTCCTCTCCCTCTCTCCTCACTGCCGCTAACACAGGCTTGTCACGCTATGAGCTTCACTCTCTACCCCTCCTTTTTTTTCTTCCTCTAAGCCCTTCATCTCTCTCCCCCTCCCTCTCTCCCCCTCCCTCTCTCTCTCCCTCCCTCTCCCTCCCTCCCTCCCTCTCTTTCCCTCTCGCTCTCTCAGAGCCAGATTGCTGGTTCAAGCACAGACTGTTCTCTGCAGACATCACATGTCTCAGGCTTCCTCTCCTGTCACGTGTACGCTATGTCCAAACCTAGCTTAGCATGTGTGCACACGCACACGCGCACACACGCTAACAGAAGCTGTGAAGGTAGCAGAGAAGGTAGTGTTGTGAATGCTGCAGCTGAGGGTGGCTGTGGCTCATACCTCTAGTGTCTGGCAGACAGGACTTAAAGGTGTGTTTGTCAGTGTGTATGTGTGCATGCAGTACTGCTTTAGGCAGATATATTTAGTAGTAGTAGTAGTTTAATCTAATCTAATCTAATTTGTCTCATATTTGTTCTGGATGTTGTTGACTAACCAGCAACCGTCCCACAATGCAGTGCGTGTATGCTCCTGCTTTCTTAGAGCACTGTCTGAGAGTGGGAAATGAGAAGGTCTGTCACAGTCAAATAAGAGGTTTGTGATGTCACAGTCAGGCACGAGGTCTGTGATGTCACAGTCAGGTACGAGGTCTGTGATGTCACAGTCAGGTACAGGGTCTGTGATGTCACAGTCAGGTCGAGGTCTGTGATGTCACAGTCAGGTACAGGGTCTGTGATGTCACAGTCAGGTCGAGGTCTGTGATGTCACAGTCAAATAAGAGGTTTGTGATGTCACAGTCAGGCACGAGGTCTGTGATGTCACAGTCAGGTACGAGGTCTGTGATGTCACAGTCAGGTATGAGGTCTGTGATGTCACAGTCAAATAAGAGGTTTGTGATGTCACAGTCAGGTACGAGGTCTGTAATGTCACAGTCAGGTCGAGGTCTGTGATGTCACAGTCAGGTACAGGGTCTGTGATGTCACAGTCAGGTACAGAGTCTGTGATGTCACAGTCAGGTCGAGGTCTGTGATGTCACAGTCAGGTACGAGGTCTGTGATGTCACAGTCAGGTACAGGGTCTGTGATGTCACAGTCAGGTCGAGGTCTGTGATGTCACAGTCAGGTACAGGGTCTGTGATGTCACAGTCAGGTCGAGGTCTGTGATGTCACAGTCAGGTACAGGGTCTGTGATGTTACAGTCAGGTACCTGACTGTAACATCACAGACCCTGTACCGGTCTGTGATGTCACAGTCATCTCGAGGTCTGTGATGTCACAGTCAGGTACGAGGTCTGTGATGTCACAGTCAGGTACGAGGTCTGTGATGTCACAGTCAGGTACAGGGTCTGTGATGTCACAGTCAGGTACAGGATCTGTGATGTCACAGTCAGGTACGAGGTCTGTAATGTCACAGTCAGGTCGATGTTTGTGATGTCACAGTCAGGTACAGGGTCTGTGATGTTACAGTCAGATACGAGGTCTGTAATGTCACAGTCAGGTACAGGGTCTGTGATGTTACAGTCAGGTACGAGGTCTGTAATGTTACAGTCAGGTGCGAGGTCTGTAATGTCACAGTCAGGTACAGGGTCTGTGATGTTACAGTCAGGTACGAGGTCTGTAATGTTACAGTCAGGTGCAAGGTCTGTAATGTTACAGTCAGGTCGAGGTCTGTGGTGTCACAGTCAGGTCGAGGTCTGTGATGTCACAGTCAGGTACAGGGTCTGTGATGTTACAGTCAGGTACAGGGTCTGTGATGTCACAGTCAGGTACAGGGTCTGTGATGTTACAGTCAGGTACGAGGTCTGTAATGTCACAGTCAGGTACAAGGTCTGTGATGTCACAGTCAGGTACAGGGTCTGTGATGTCACAGTCAGGTACAGGGTCTGTGATGTCACAGTCAGACATGTGGTCTGTGATGTCACAGTCAGGCATGTGGTCTGTGATGTCAGAGGATGTGCATATGGGACTCAGGGTTGTTTGTGTGACAGATTGTGTGTGTAAGTGTGTGTGTCCTCTCTCCTGGGATTCATCCTTGTCCTGGTGTGTCCTCATTCAGACTGCACATCCAAGCTACATACACACACCATCCAACACATGTATGGTTCTAACGTAGTGCTTGACCCAGCTTGCACGTCCTCCACAGAACTGCCCCTCTCTCCACAGAACTGCCCCTCTCTCCACAGAACTGCCCCTCTCTCCACAGAACTGCCCCTCTCTCCACAGAACTGCCCCTCTCTCCACAGAACTACCCTCCCTCCACACACAGAACTGCCCCCCTCTCCACAGAACTGCCCCTCTCTCCACAGAACTGCCCCATTCTCCACAGAACTGCCCCTCTCTCCACAGAACTGCCCCTCTCTCCACAGAACTGCCCCCCTCTCCACAGAACTGCCCCTCTCTCCACAGAACTGCCCCTCTCTCCACAGAACTACCCTCCCTCCACACAGAACTGCCCCCCTCTCCACAGAACTGCCCCTCCCTCCACAGAACTGCCCCTCCCTCCACAGAACTGCCCCTCTCTCCACAGAACTGCCCCTCCCTCCACAGAACTGCCCCTCCCTCCACAGAACTGCCCCTCTCTCCACAGAACTGCCCCTCCCTCCACAGAACTGCCCCTCTCTCCACAGAACTGCCCCTCTCTCCACAGAACTGCCCCCCTCTCCACAGAACTGCCCCTCTCTCCACAGAACTGCCCCTCCCTCCACAGAACTGCCCCTCCCTCCACAGAACTGCCCCTCTCTCCACAGAACTGCCCCTCCCTCCACAGAACTGCCCCTCCCTCCACAGAACTGCCCTGTAACTCCGTGCCCTTTTGCTCTCTCCGTGGTCTAGCCTGGGGGTATGTTGTTATGTACACATGTTAATCTAATCTGGGTTGACAGTTTCTTTCCTATTTAACCTCGTAAGGAGCTTGGAGTCTATTTTAGTGATAAGATGGTGTGTGTGTGTGTGTATCAGTGGTCTTGTTTAACTACCCTTGTGGGGACCATAAGTAAACGGTTAAAAAAACTACCTTAAGTGTTATTTCTAGGGCTATTTAGGGAAGTTAGTGGTAGAATTAGTTTCAGGGTTATAATTACATGAAGTGCTAAAGATAGGGGAGTGAATTGTCTGTCCTCACCTAAATGGTTCAACGTACCTGTGTGTACCTGAGGTTGTGTGTGTGTGACCTTAGCGCCAGGTGCAGTACGTGGAAGGCTGTACACACACACAGGTGTTCCACAAACATGTCTGATCTGTGTGTATGTGTGCGAGTGAAGAAGCTGAAAATAGAACCGTGCTCTAGAAGTGTGTGCCAGGATCTTGGATATGTGTGTACATCATAGAATTGACGTTCTACGGGACAGGAATGGTGACCTTGTGGTCACTCAGAGACCTGAGGGTAGTGTGGGGACGTGGTAGAGACAGTGTGGGGACGTGGTAGAGACAGTGTGGGGACGTGGTAGAGACAGTGTGGGGACATGGTAGAGACTGTGTGGGGACGTGGTAGAGACTGTGTGGGGACGTGGTAGAGACAGTGTGGGGACGTGGTAGAGACAGTGTGGGGACGTGGTAGAGACAGTGTGGGGACGTGGTAGAGACAGTGTGGGGACGTGGTAGAGACAGTGTGGGGACGTGGTAGAGACAGTGTGGGGACGTGGTAGAGACAGTGTGGGGACGTGGTAGAGACTGTGTGGGGACGTGGTAGAGACAGTGTGGGGACGTGGTAGAGACAGTGTGGGGACGTGGTAGAGACAGTGTGGGGACGTGGTAGAGACAGTGTGGGGACGTGGTAGAGACAGTGTGGGGACGTGGTAGAGACTGTGTGGGGACGTGGTAGAGACAGTGTGGGGACGTGGTAGAGACAGTGTGGGGACGTGGTAGAGACAGTGTGGGGACGTGGTAGAGACTGTTTGGGGACGTGGTAGAGACAGTGTGGGGACGTTGTAGAGACAGTGTGGGGACGTGGTAGAGACAGTGTGGGGACGTGGTAGAGACAGTGTGGGGACGTGGTAGAGACTGTGTGGGGACGTGGTAGAGACTGTGTGGGGACGTGGTAGAGACTGTGTGGGGACGTGGTAGAGACAGTGTGGGGACGTGGTAGAGACAGTGTGGGGACGTGGTAGAGACTGTGTGGGGACGTGGTAGAGACAGTGTGGGGACGTGGTAGAGACTGTGTGGGGACGTGGTAGAGACAGTGTGGGGACGTGGTAGAGACAGTGTGGGGACGTGGTAGAGACAGTGTGGGGACGTGGTAGAGACAGTGTGGGGACGTGGTAGAGACTGTGTGGGGACGTGGTAGAGACTGTGTGGGGACGTGGTAGAGACAGTGTGGGGACGTGGTAGAGACTGTGTGGGGACGTGGTAGAGACAGTGTGGGGACGTGGTAGAGACTGTGTGGGGACGTGGTAGAGACAGTGTGGGGACGTGGTAGAGACTGTGTGGGGACGTGGTAGAGACAGTGTGGGGACGTGGTAGAGACAGTGTGGGGACGTGGTAGAGACAGTGTGGGGACGTGGTAGAGACTGTGTGGGGACGTGGTAGAGACAGTGTGGGGACGTGGTAGAGACAGTGTGGGGACGTGGTAGAGACTGTGTGGGGACGTGGTAGAGACAGTGTGGGGACGTGGTAGAGACTGTGTGGGGACGTGGTAGAGACTGTGTGGGGACGTGGTAGAGACTGTGTGGGGACGTGGTAGAGACTGTGTGGGGACGTGGTAGAGACAGTGTGGGGACGTGGTAGAGACTGTGTGGGGACGTGGTAGAGACAGTGTGGGGACGTGGTAGAGACTGTGTGGGGACGTGGTAGAGACTGTGTGGGGACGTGGTAGAGACAGTGTGGGGACGTGGTAGAGACAGTGTGGGGACGTGGTAGAGACAGTGTGGGGACGTGGTAGAGACTGTGTGGGGACGTGGTAGAGACAGTGTGGGGACGTGGTAGAGACAGTGTGGTACTGTGTTGCTGTCTGTGGTTGTTCCTGCTTGTTGTCTGTGCGGTCTTTGACCTTGTTACTGTCGATGTTGTTGTTGTTGTTGATGCTGCTGATTAGATGAACTGTCTGACACAGGCCTTTAGTTTAGCAGGCTAGCACAACCCGGGGGCAGGTCCAGGATCAGGGGCAGACTCGAGCCTGTGACCTCATCATGATCCAAATCCATTGGAGTTTGACGCAGTGCAGATTAGTCTAAGTTTGCATGTTCACATGCTCAGGCTAGTCAATAAGCAGGCCTGGCTCTAACCCCCAGTAACCTCCACTCTGTCCAATCAAATCAACGAACTAACCCACTGATAACATCACTCCCGAACGCGCTCGCGCGTGTGTGTGTGTGTGTGTATCTTCACAATGAAATAGCATCCTTTGGTGGATGAAATATGAAACTACCTCTGTTTTGCTTCAGGAGACACATGCACACTGTTAGGTACTTTCTCTCACATGACGTGATTCCACAACAAACTGAATTACATCCTAGCCTCTTTGTATATTTACATTTAGTCAGACACTCTTATCCAGAGAGACTTACAGCAATCTAACCTCTTTTCTTCCCTCCTTCTCCCCAGTCCTGCCCTCCACTGCAAGGAACACTCCCAGCCCCATCGACCCAGAGTCCATCCAGGTTCCCGTGGGTTACGAGCCCGACCCGGCTGACCTGGCGCTGTCCAGCGTGCCCGGCCAGGAGATGTTCGACCCCAGGAAACGCAAGTTCTCCGCTGAAGAGCTCAAGCCCCAGCCCATGATCAAAAAGGCCCGCAAGGTCTTCATCCCAGAGGACCTCAAGGTACGAGACAAATGCACCCACAGGGGTAGGGCTTCAGAAGGAAACCTCCCCAGCTGGAATAACAGATTCCTGGCCTGCATATTCATGAAAACATGTCAGAAGTAGCAGCTGGAGAAACGTCTGTGTGAAGTCCTTTCAACTGCACAGCTAAACCTTTCTTCTTCTCTTTCCTTTCGCCTTTCTGGTTGTGTGTGTGTGTGTTTGTCTGTGTGTGTGTGTCTGTCTGTGTGCTTGTCTGTGTGTGTGAGCAGGACGACAGGTACTGGGCCCGTCGCAGGAAGAACAACGTGGCGGCCAAGCGTTCCCGTGACGCCCGGCGCCTGAAGGAGAACCAGATCGCCATCCGAGCCGGCTTCCTGGAGAAAGAGAACACGGCCCTCAGGATGGAGGTGGCCGACCTCCGCAAAGAGCTGGGCCGCTGCAAGAACACTCTGGCCAAGTACGAGGCCAGACATGGACCCCTGTAAACACCTCCTCCACCTCCTCCACACAGGACTTAGTGAACACCACCTTCTACCTTCTGCCCCTCACTGCCCTGGTTAACATGATGATGCCCAGTAAACCCCCCCCCCCTTACCCCACTCCCCCTCCATCACCGTACACACCCGTGTTTGTGTCCTCCACACCCCCAGATCGAAGGACATTGTGTATCTCCGTTTTTGGTGGTACCCCCCCTGCCCCCCTTAACTGCCCAAACCCCATTCCTGATCATTCAGCTTCTGTGACTCTCTTGTCATTGTCATTCTTTCCTCCACTTTCTCTTCCTGTTTGTCAACTGAGGAGACAGGGATACATGCCGCCATCTTGTCAAAAGCCCCCCCCCCCCCCCCCCCCCCCCCCAAGTGTGTTTTGGTTCCTCTGAGAACTCTCGTCTCTTAAACGTTAAAGAGGGGTTAGACTACCTTTAGAATATTGTTTTCTGCACTCTCCTCTCCTCACAATATGTTTGCAACCATGCTCCGAGGGGCGGGGGGGGGGGGGTAAAGTCTGTTAATCCCAATGGTTATTTTATTAATGTGTACATTACTGTGTTTTCGTTCTGACGTTGGATGTCCGTTCCTCTCTAAATGCTCACCAGCTGTTTGCTAACTTTTCGGAGCTTCTTTGATGTCCATATTTGTTCATGACCCCTGGGTGGGGCAGGGGGGAGACATGGGGGCATTCAGGATGAGGGTTTCTTCTCATTTTAACCCTCTAACCACACATCTCACAATCACACTGTCTGGTACAATAGCCCCCCCTCACACACACACACTCTTCCTCTCTTCTTTTCTTTGCTTCTCATCCCACTCTTCTTCATTCCTTCTCCCCTCATTACTTCTTTCTCTCAGTCTTGACCTGTATTTATCAACCTTTTTGCTTTCAAATTGAATACTTTTATTTTGAAATATTTCGTTGTTAATTGTTATTGTTACTACTACTGCTATTACTATTATTGCTGTTTTTGATCTTATTATTCATATTATTTTATTATATTATTATTATCACCCCTTTTGTCATTTGTAGATTTTCAGCATGATTATTTTCTGGAGACGAATCTCTAAACTAATTGCAAATCGTTTACTTAATTTTTTCTTGTGTGAGTAATTTCTTTTCATGTCTTTTCCCGCCCTCTTATCGTGATCAGGCTTGATTACTATGAGCGGAACTCTGGTTCACGTGCTGCGTATTTTTACTGACCTTCATTACCAACCTAGTTACCAACCTAGTTACCATCCAAGTTACCAACCTAGTTACCATCCAAGTTACCAACCTAGTTACCATCCAAGTTACCAACCTAGTTACCATCCTAGTTACCAACCTAGTTACCATCCAAGTTACCAACCTAGTTACCATTCAGTGTTCTCATATTGTACGTTCACACAGGTATGGTCGTCTCGCGGGAAGTGCGCATGCATACAGACTCAATACATACATCTGTATGAATTTCGAAGTCAAACTCGGTCTGTTAAAATACGTAACAACGTGAACCAGCCGTTAGACAGATATGCAGTAAATAGGACATATGTAGGTATCACTCTAGCCATTTTTGTGTGTTTATGTTTTTCCTTTGTCTAATGATAGCTGTATGAATGTAAAATATGTCGAAGAAAACATAGGCTGTTGTCCTGTAGTTCACCTAATCAATGTGTTTCCTACAGACCAAAATGTTCCCCTCAGAGACACTATATTGGTTATGATGATAAGAGATATGTTTATAATACGAATATATTGTATACGTTCTTCTTTTTTGTACAGTACTTTTCCTATACATTACTATGTTCGTTAAAGAAAAAGACAAAAAAAGACACAGCAGATACAGAATATTATTAAAGAATACAAAATATATTACTTAAAAATGCCCAGTATATTTGTTCCTATGGCAGCGGCAGGGCGTTTAGTCGTTACCGTGAGGGGGTGTGGCCAACAGGGGGTGTGGCCAACAGGTACAGACGTGAGTAATGGCAGAAAGAATGTACGCAACTGATCACTGATTGGCCAATTCCGATCCAGCGAGCTGTAATTCCATTCCCTGCCATTGGGTGTCACTGTCGATCTTCCCACTTGTGTATATATATATATTTCCATGACAGAAAAAAGCGCGTGGGCCCTCAGAAATGATTCAACACACACCTCAGATTTTTTCACGTGAAAAGGTGTCAGATGAAGGTCTTACATTAAGCTCTTCTTCGCCGTCCCAGAAAAATAAGAAAAGAAAGTATATTTAAAACGGAATAAAGTTGGTTTGCAAACACGACCCCCACATTTCAACGGCACCTACCTCGCACTAAGACCCCAGCAACACAACATCACACACAACCATTGAAGCCCAAATACAGTGCCTTACACACACATCATCTCAGTCTGTCAACAACTTAATGTCGACACAACAACACAGGATAGGCCCAGCTTCTTGGTAAATCTGATATCCAAACACCCAACTTGACTACTTCTATTCTAAAATGTGTATTTTATTATCTTTTATTTCCTTGTAAAAACACGGCAGGTAACTTGTCCCCATGGCAACAGGAAATGTGAGTGACAGGAAACAGAATGTTAGTTGGTCACGCGGAGTCCGACCTTGTTTCTTCCTCAGTTGGATGTTTTGTCTAATAAAGTCTTTATCTTATGTATTCTCCGCTCGTCTCCACTCATTCCTTCTGGAAGCATCTGCCATCGGTTGTGTTTGTATTGTGTGCATTCATTTTTAATCGAGAGGAGGATATTTACAAGAAGAGAATGGATTATCGCTAATTGAGTAAATGCATTTGATTGATTGAAACGTAAAAAAAATTCCACGTTCTACGAGTGAGTAACAAAAACTAAAATAACCCTGATTTGGCCTTGCTGGTAAATCAGGATTCAATGCTGCAAAAGTCATCAGACCACTAACCATAGCTGAAACTATTTAAAAAGTAATAATAACAATGTAACAACTTGTACAATGTAATTCCTTCCTGACGGAGGAATCCTAATTATTTTGGGACACCCGGTAACTATAGTTACAAATAACCAAGCATGACAGACATGAGAGTAAAATCAGATTTTAATCACAGGTTAGAAAGAGCCAATATGTATGATGGTGGCGTGCAGAACATGACATTACTCAGCACCATTCAAGCCAATGAAATCACCAAGAAGATCTGTCAGTTAGACAAGGCCAGCATAGAGCCCATAGTGGGGTTTGAAAACATGATAAAAACATTACAAAAAAACATTACAGTGGTCAAGAGATCAATACATTTTGTTTGTATTTTTATTTTTAATACTCGACACATTTCTAAACAAAATCCTTCAAAAGGACAGTAGAAGTGCGTGGGGTTGATCTGTAACGTCTCATCATCGCACACTGAAGAAACGGCTAGCGTGTTTGAGACGGGGCGCGTGGCGATGGGACGGCTAGAGTAATAGATTTCGGATGAAGACTAACCTACCTTCAGCCATCATGCTGCTGGGTGTCAGCAGTACAGACTCATCAGCACACAAACTCCCAAACCTCTCACACAAACAGAGCTCCCTCCCTGACATCTGTCTCCCACGCTCCCCAGCCCCCACCACCTCACCCCAGCCCCCACCACCTCACCCCACCTCCCTCTCCCCCTCCCTCCCCCTCCCATTCCCTTGTACACACTGATGGCTGTACACCCTCTGATCGTTGCATCACAGCTATGTGCAACATTTAGTCTCAACCGATGAATAACAAAATAACAACAGACATGGAAGATATTTCCAAAGAGACGGTCACCTCTTGACCTTCCCCCCCCCGCCCCCCTCACCTGCTCGCCCCCCACCTGCTGGTACCACCATCAGAGTGAGGCTCCTCCCCACAGGGCTGAGGATTCCCTCAAAGCAGGCAGGCATCATTGTAAGTGCTTGGTTTAGACACCACCTCCCTTCTGTCCATGTTGACGTCAAACTCGGCTGTCTTAATTCCTCTCCCACGCGTTACAAAGTCCCTAATCACACAGGGTTCCATCTAGACACACACACACATACACACAGAAACGCGGTGATATTCATGCACGCTCATCCACCATCTGTGGGCATGAAGTCCAGAGGATTTTCCCATTATTTAAAACAGTGTATCATGTTTTCCATTTTGATATGAAAAGGTTCATGATATCACCAAATAGTCTCAGAAATCTAAGCCTGAAATACAGACGTTACCATCAGACAAAGAGGTCTGGATGTGAGACATTCAAATGTTACAACCTCCAATGACACAATCGATGAGTCGCTGTTCAC
Source organism: Protosalanx chinensis (assembly GCA_030340685.1). NCBI lineage: Eukaryota > Metazoa > Chordata > Actinopteri > Osmeriformes > Salangidae > Protosalanx > Protosalanx chinensis. The sequence continues at coordinate 1,143,097 of CM059326.1, read as the reverse complement.
CGTCCATCACTATGAATTTGTCTATGGAATGTGAGGTTCTCCAACACAGACATACATCACTGCTGTCACACTCCGCAATATAAACAGAGATTAACTACAAACCACAACTAACTGTAGTGGCCTTGTTTTTCAGAAGGGCGGTTACGATCGTTATCATGTTTTTTTTGTTCTTCTTCCAAATCGAATAAAAGACGTACAAAACTCAGACACAAAGTTGTCTTGTGTGAATGGCTGTGTGCCGTAGGGAACTAGCTAAACCACTGTTCCTTACATAGAAAACAGTAAACAATACATGGTCATTGTGGTAAACTTGATCTGAGAGCACAGAGAGGGCCCAGGGGCAGCAGACATGGGCGGGTGACTGGCTACCCCACCATTACAACTATCAGACACTTAAGGTGCACTTGATTTAGTTCACCTGCTACAAAACACGTGTGATAGTCTCCCCCAAGATGTCGGAGTTATAATCAAACACACCTAAAGCTGTGTGATGTCGTGTGCTTGATATAGCGCATGTCCAGTGTCCTCCTCTGCTCTGCCAACACACCTCCACCCCTCCCCTGGGAAAGGGGCGGAGCAAGTAGGCTGCCGTCGCCTAACTCCACCCCCCATTCCCACCACCCACTCCTGCTGTGAGGGGATTCAACACCCCCACCTTCCTCTCTTTTCCTCTCCCCTGGTCTTCCTCTCCCCTGGTCTTCCTCTCCCCTGGTCTTCCTCTCCCCTGGTCTTCCTCTCCCCTGGTCTTCCTCCCTCCTCCTCTTCCTCCCTTGTCCTCCTCCTCTTCCTCAGGCGTCTCGGAGGTTACCCACATCGCTCGCCGTCTTGTACAGGTACTTCCAGATGGCGTAGTAGTGCACTATGGCAGCCAAGGCCACGAACACATGCCAGATGGCGTGGGCGAAGGGGATGACGCCGTCCGACTTGAAGAAGACCACGCCCAGGCAGTAGATGAGACCCCCGAACGCCAGCTCCACAAGCCCCTCTGTGTTGCTCTGAGAGAGGGGGAGAGGGGGAGGTTAGCACAACAGCATAATGCAGCAGAATACACAGGCTGCATTAGCACATCCCTGCCACCAGGGGGCAGCAGAGACCGTACAGCAGGGACCAAACAGAGAACTTTACCATAGATGTGATGACCAGTGCCGGGAAGAAACCCATGGTGAGGTAGAATGCCAGCTCCACTAGCTTATACCTGCAACACACACAAAGAAACACACACACACAAACACACACACACTCAATTAGATCACAGTCACTGTGGGGAGTCTTGGTTAATCGTCACCTGCCTTATTTCTAGAACACACAGAACTCACTTCTCATGGTAGTAGAATACATAGACGGTCCCTGCCACAGCCATGAGCCACACGAACCAGCGCATGTGAGCGGCCACAGGCCCCAGCTCTCTGAGGTTCAACCTGGGGGGGGACAGGAGGGGGAGGGGGAGAGGTGTGTGTGTGTGAGTGAGTAAGGTTAATTTTATTTTCCATTTGCATCAGGTTCAAGTACAAGTACATTGTAACTGTGATGTCGGTAGGTGTGTGTGTGTGTGTGTTTTTTTGTGTTGGTGTGTGTGTGTGTGTGTGAGAGGGAGGGTCTTACCAAGGTGTGTAGGAGGCAGCAATGAAGAAGTAGATGACCACTCTGTCACACATGTGGAAACAGTGTTCCATTGACCTACACACACACACAATGTTATTACAGATCTTGCCACCCCTTGTCACCCCTGGTCTAACAGGTGATGGATCCTGCACCCCTGGTCTAACAGGTGATGGATCCTGCACCCCTGGTCTAACAGGTGATGGATCTTGCACCCCTGGTCTAACAGGTGATGGATACTGCACCCCTGGTCTAACAGGTGATGGATCCTGCACCCCTGGTCTAACAGGTGATGGATCCTGCACCCCTGGTCTAACAGGTGATGGATCCTGCACCCCTGGTCTAACAGGTGATGGATCTTGCACCCCTGGTCTAACAGGTGATGGATCCTGCACCCCTGGTCTAACAGGTGATGGATCTTGCACCCCTGGTCTAACAGGTGATGGATCCTGCACCCCTGGTCTAACAGGTGATGGATCCTGCACCCCTGGTCTAACAGGTGATGGATCCTGCACCCCTGGTCTAACAGGTGATGGATCCTGCACCCCTGGTCTATCAGGTAATGGATCCTGCACCCCTGGTCTAACAGGTGATGGATCCTGCACCCCTGGTCTAACAGGTGATGGATCCTGCACCCCTGGTCTAACAGGTGATGGATCCTGCACCCCTGGTCTAACAGGTGATGGATCCTGCACCCCTGGTCTAACAGGTGATGGATCCTGCACCCCTGGTCTAACAGGTGATGGATCCTGCACCCCTGGTCTAACAGGTGATGGATCCTGCACCCCTGGTCTAACAGGTGATGGATCCTGCACCCCTGGTCTAACAGGTGATGGATCCTGCACCCCTGGTCTAACAGGTGATGGATCCTGCACCCCTGGTGTCTCACCTCATGTGGCTCTTCTTCCAGGTGATGATGTGGAACACGGTGGAGACCAGGAAGAGAGCACACAGGCCCAGGCCGTACACCAGAGCGGTGATCTTCTCCCAGCGGTCGTCAGACAGGCGATGGAGCAACGCCATGCCAACAAAGGCTGGAACAATGAGGAGCTGAGGGAGGGAGGGAGGGGTACAGTGAGTACAGGAGAAACACAAACAGCTCCTCATCCTTGATCAGTGTATTCCATCACACGGTGGAGCCTCCAGCCTCTCGTCCCTCATGACTCACCGCGTGAGTGTAGCAGTTCGCAGCGTGCTCATAGCGGGTGGGCTGATAGCGACAGTTAGCAGAGGCCCGACGGTTCATAAACCTGTTAGAAAACAACAGGAAATAAAGAAACCTGTTAACTCAAACAGACGGAATGAGGAGGAACCCGTAACAACTCACGTGAAACATGACATGTTTACAACACATTAACCTTGTTACCATGACTGCTAGACTCTCCATGTTGGATGTTTTTAGAGGGTGTTTTATTCATCGTAGTGATTTCTATTCAAGCGTTAAGGGTTTTTAAACTGCCTGTACAGATCTAACCCATAACCAGGCAGTAATTACAGGTCAGTTTCCACAGGTCAGTCAGTGTTTCCTGGACTGAAGCTCCTTTTAATCTGCCTTTTAATTGATGAGGAAACGTTTCTCCTTATCTGTCTGTGACAGTAGAGCTTTATGCTTCATATTCAGACTATCAACCATTTCTGCTTTTATCACAAGATGTCATACAAATGGTTAGATTTGCTATAATGTTAGTCATCCAAGATACACAGATAACATTAAAAACATTGTATCCAAACATGGATGTTAGAAGGTTTTCAACATGTCACCCAGACAGCCACGTATAAACACAACTTGCCTTTGAAAACTGTTCATTCTCTTCATTTTAGTGCCAGACATGTCTTTCTGCTGAGTTTCCAAACTAGTAAAGAAATATCTCGACCAAATAAATGAGCCAGTAAGCAACAAAAAAAATCAAATAAAGTATCTTTGTTTTCCTGTCATCCTGACAACAAGCTCATCAGAGCTCTGTTAGCAACGGTTTCTCTCTCCTCCCCTCCCAAAAATCCCAACATATCGCTATTTTAATCTTTTCCTTATCATAGTGTCCTAAATAAGAATAATCATAAAATCGCCAAATCAAATCTTTCCAGCAGCAGCAGCGGTGGTTCCATCAGATCCGCCCCGGCAAAGCAGCGCAGCAGCCCGGGTAAAGATGGAGCTGAAGGAACCAACAGGAAGCGACGGCAGATGACTTTGATTGACATTCATATTGACCAATGAAAAGTCTGTAAAAGTTTGGCTGCGTTTCCATCGGTCCAATCAGCGATCGATTTTCCATCGTCTGTGTTAATTTGCGTATTACGTGTGTGGTGACGCTGAGCGTAAAGTGGAAAGATTTACTACTAAATAATGTAGGATCTAATCTAATCCATCATCTGCTTCAACGTTGTTTTCCATTTCAGTCTAATAGGACGTATCTAATATCTGCTCTCAAAAGACGTTACATCATATCAACTGTTTGTTTTGATCAGTGTGATCCGTTGGCATCTGTCATTGCAAAGGCATTGCGTGGTAAAGAGATTAAACATACAGACCACTGATTGACCAACAGACGCTATAAACTCAAAAACGTAACTTTTCTTTTACAAAAACCTTTTCACAGAGACTCTTTTCTAGTATTATTCTTCTTTTTATTTTTTACTCACTCACATAACATTTTAAAGGTATATGTTGATGCCTGTTGCATAATGGTCCTGTAACTGTAAATCAGTATTAGATAACACTTTGTGTTTACATAAGAACATAAGATATTACATCCTGCTGTTCTCATTTCTATTAATCTATCTATCTGCCTGCTTGTCCTTTCAGATGTCTACAATCAATTTGTATGTGCAGTCCGCAATATACGTGACTGCCTAACCCTAACCTGCCTTTCTACCCTGCAGACGTGAGTCTTTGAGGAAAAGACAGCAACTCCAATCCCACTGTGTCATATCAAGTGACATACACAGTAGTGATGTAATCCCAGCTGCCTGTGGGAGTCCACAGTATTACAAGGGTCAAAGGTCAACAAGGATTATAGAGTAGGTCTAATCTATATTGTCGTCAGAGAAAGAGAAATAGAAAAAGAGAGAGAGTAAAAGAGAGAGAGTAAAAGACAGAGATGAGGAATCGTTCTACTCTGCGAACGTTCCATCAATTGTTGTTTATAAGAATTTTATCTGACGTTGGATTAGGATTATTAAAGAGGAATTTCAGTATTTTCAGAATCATCTAGGATTAAAGATTTTGAGCGTTAGAATTTGAAACTTTGTAACCCAAACATGTTGTCCTATGTTTGGACCTGTTGCTGTAGGGGAAACTGTGACATGAAGTCTCAATATGAGACTGTCCTCTCGGAGGTAATGACTGTGGTAATTCTCAGAAGGAAGGTGAATGAGGCAGCACCTTGAAGGAGTTAAACTGCAGCTGATCCAAAGATATAACAGGACTGGGTCATGCAGGATATGGGAGATATTCGAAGAAGGGGAAGGAGATGGAAGGAGATCAGGGCCGAAGAGAGGGATTTATTCACGTTGAGGTGATAGATTCTTAGAAAGATAGACCAAATGAAGACACAAAGATAAATAAGAAGTCAGGTGGCTCAGCGGTTAAGGTGTTAGGCTCACGATCAGAAGGTTGTGAGTTCGATTCACGGCTGTGGCTACGTAACATTGTGTCCTTGGGCAAGGCACTTCACCCTACTTGCCTCAGGAGGAATGCCCCTGTACTTGCTAAATCGCTTTGGATAAAAGCGTCTGATAAATGAATACATGTAAAAAGAAAGAGAAATTAACACAGGAAAAGGAGTATGGGTAGTAGTGTTAGACAGCCAATATAAACACACTTCTAACTGAAAGGAATTAGAAAGTCTCTCCTTGTTTGCAAGTCTGTTAGCCTGCAGCTGTGGTGTTGTCACCTCTCAGGGGTTTGAGAAGGTGATATTAGCAAGAACCACAGGGGAGAGGTGAGACACCATATGCTAGCTAGTGTCTCCCTGTCCTGACCACAACACTTCCCAAGATACCACACTCACACACCCAAAACCTTTAACCTCCACACAGACCGGCAAAAAATGAACATCACTTCCTAACGTACAGCGCCACACTAGAACTTCCTACGTCTGAGACATGCATCCTGGCAGAAGGACAATCATCGGTTCAGGAGGAGCAGGGTAACTGGGTATTCTTTCACGATCAGTATAGAACCCATACTGCTTTTTCAGTGTGGACAGTCAGTCTTGTATCAAGCACACACAGTCTTATGAACCCCTGTAGCAGTGTCTCTCAAACTGTCACCCCTCCCCCCCACACAGGTAAACAGAGACAAAGGTGAAAGTGTCAGTCAGCTTTCATACAAGTAGGATATGGATTAGGATCATCCAGCATGTGTCAATGGGATGACAGATCACCAAGGTGTTAGGGCTAAAGAAGTGTCGGAGCACAGACATGCTGGCCTCTTCGTATGACCCCGGCCTACGCGTCCTTTTGAACTCCAGCCTAGCGGTACGGAGCTGTTTAGCTCCATGGAGACAGGAAGACAGGCATTGACACCGGGGACACCCCCTTCTCTCATCCTCCAGGATAACAGCGGCTTTGTCCAGACACGTGACACAGTTAAACAGCTCAGTAATTGGTTTATAGTTTCATGCCGGGGTAGAAAGAGCCAGCTTTACTGCTGGATGTTCCGGCTGGTCTGGTTAGGCTAGCATGATGATAACTTTGAGGAAAGTTGAGTATAATGCAGGCCTACCAACTGTCTCATGTCCAGGGACGTGTCTAGGATTGAAAGAAAGGGGGGGCTTAGCCCCTAGGGATGTGTAATGTTTGCCCCAAAAAATGTTTGTTGTTGAAATGTTGTTTCAGACAGTTCATAGATTGGTTCAATCAGAAAGAGTGTGATTTGTATGAAAACATACAAACCAGAAACGCACTCACATATGTAGCATGTTAGAAATAACTTGTCCATGTGTAAAACAATAGTAAAAAATGAATAAATAAAATACCAATAATTATTTGGGGGGCTGAAAAACATTTTAGGGGGGCTTCAGTCCCCCTAAAACAGGGCTAACGATGCCACTGCTCATGTCACTAGTTAGGTCTGTGACTAGTTTCCTATTGCCAGCTGCATGTGTGCTTATGCTAATGCATCGCTAGCTGTGAGGTGATGCTACAGACCTGGCTAGCTAGCTAGCTAGCAGGTGGCATCAGGGTGCTGAGCAGTTCTGTTAGCTCAGTGGTGAAGCAATGTAACAACAGGCTGTAAAGATCTGGGTTCAAATCCCACCTTCTGTGAAACATGGGGGGTTAATTTGATCTGATTGTTCTGCTCAGTAAATACATTACCTTCCGCTTCGATCAGAGTCCTGCTATTCACAGGGGTTTATGGTGGAATAAGAACATATATGTGGTATGTAACATCACTGATCACGTTAAGAGCTGAGGACTCGACCGTGTTGCATGTCTACAACTCAAGACCTGCAACCAAGGAGACACGGATTACAGAAATAGCCTCTCGCTATCACACTGCCACCAGGCCAGTCTGTTGACAGATTAGAATGTACGGCACCGTGTTAGAATGTACGGCACCATGTTACAGTCGCATGTTGTTGTGTACATTCTAGAACAAGAGGAGGTTCTAAAGAACAACATCATGCTCTTTAGAACTTCCTCTTTCCAAGTTACACTGACTGGAGATTGATAGGCAGGATAGTATATACACAACCATCATACTCTTTTCTCGTATTATTTATTCTGTCCAGTTGAGAGATCTTTAGGCTTTCGTTGCTGTCAGAAACATTTAAACGACCTCGAGAATGGCCATGTAATTCCTGTGAATGAATTAGGAGATAAAAAGACGCTGTGATGTTTCTTTACTCATCCAAAAGGTCATGTTATATAAAACATAATTTTTTGTTGTTGTAAAGCATTTATAATTTTATCCAGGATTTTGGAGGTTATAGTTTTTTTGGTTCCACCTTTAATATATAGATCTGTGGAAGGAGGGTTTGTAGCACAATACGCTTATTGTGGCTTCAACAGTCTTTAAGCAGGTCTTTGGGCAGTACAGCCTGGGGACACAAGCAGGAGGCTTATAGAGTTCTGTTGGTCCCAATCAAAAAAAGCAATTTACAAATCTCCTGCATGGAAAAATGCCTTTTAGATTCTAATACACAGTTGAACATGGTACAGAACAGATTACCGGAGATTACCGCCCGGACACTAGGTCCTTCCAGGTCCCAGTTAGTGATATCAGATTTTTTTTTATCCACCCCATCCCCCTAAAAAAAACAAAAAGGACACATATAGGTAACCAACCATGTTTTTCACAGTAATGTTCACCCACACAGAGTGACATCACAAACACTTCTAACTCCAGCCAATCGACCGGCAGGAAAGCAGAGGGTTCACTGAGCAGAGGGTAAGGTTGTTGATGTGTAAAGTAGACAGTAATCTTTTATTTGTGGAGAGACAATCGAAGATCAGTTGCATGTGTTGGAGAGCTAATCACAGAGTGCTGGTCTTTCTCAGTACGCAGAGGGAGAGATTAGACACAGCGTTCTCAGTGAGCTCTCTCCTGGACGAGGCTATTTCAGAAAGAGTCTGCTTCTGTTTAAAGCAGGGGTGTCAAACTCCAGTCCTGGAGGGCCGCTGTCCTGAAGGTTTTAGATGTTTCCCTGCTCCAGCACACCTGATTCTAATAAAGCGTTGTTATCAAGCTCTGTGGAGGTGTGCTGGAACAGGGAAACATCTAAAACAATCAGGAGAGCGGCCCTCGAGGACTGGATCTTGACACCTGTGGTTTAAAGCGTCTGGATAAACGTCAGGGTTTAAAGATTCCTCCTGTGTTGCTACTTCCTTTCCAGTGGCCGTCGGGTCGAGCTATTAATTAATTAATTGATTATGTTGTTTAATTGGTTAATTGAGTTTGACACCTGATATGTTGTGTACTTACTCTAACCACCGTCAAAGCAGCCGATATCGAACACTGGTCTCAGCTGTTACCATGTCCTCCTACAGGTACTGGAGACCCCCACACAGGGCCCCCAACACAGGGCCCCCAACACAGGGCCCCCACACAGGGCCCCCAACACAGGGCCACCCCACCTTCAACATACAAACACGTATAATTAAATCTAGTGGTCCCAACATCGTGCGATCACGTATGTGATTAGAACCCAACCAGTCCCAACGACTCCATGTCACAAAACGATCGCTTCCAGTAATCAAATTCCAGAACAGCTGTTGCATCGTTCGAATGCGTGTGTGTAAGTAGGTTATGCAGTGGTTTACAGTTGGGGTGGGGGAGGGGAGGACTTCAGGAGAACATAATGTGACTTGGTTTGTGACCACACAGTGTGAAATCTGAGCTGTCAACACAAAGCCAGCATCAGCTCATCATGACGGAGGAGCAGCGTGTTCAGTTCACCTGCTTCCTCTGTTACTGTGTGATGAAATACAGGTTTCCCACAGGTACATCCAGTCATGATTCAGAAGCTGTTTTCAAGTCAACCGCAAGAAACGTGACTGACTGATTCACGAGCGGCAGAACCAGAGGATCAAGTTCACGTCAGACCGTTAGGCCACAAGAACCCTGGGGTCATTCAGGTCTCATACGGAAGCATATCGACATCACAGAGTTGTTCCAGACCACCATTACTACAGATCTTACACTGACCTCATTTGATTCTTAAGTCCCAACACTTTACATCACTCATCGATGAACGCAAATAACATCCCAGAGGTTGAAAGGTCAAATGTGGGCGTAATCGAGTGCCCCATACATGGCCTGACTGTTGAAACAGGAATGGTTGGGATTAGATGTCAAATTTAGAACAATGACTTCCTTGTCTTGTTGTGTTCTGTGATTACTGCGTTGCTTTGTGTAGAGGAAGGTTCCTCGTTTGAATCTTTGTTGACATGACGACCGCAAGGTGCAAAGTCATCCTGTTCATTCATGTCTGGCTGTGGTATAACAAGTTTCCAGTGAACACATTCCGTCTGTCTGTTTGCCAGTCTTTCTGACAGCCCTGTCTGTCTCTTCGCCTGCCAGTCTGCCTGTATCTCTGCCTGCCTGTCTGTCTGCCTGCTGACCTTATATGTTCCCCCTATAAACTGTCTTCCTGTCAATAGCTTGCAATCCTTTTTATTTCAACCTGTTAAACATTTACCCATCTGTCAACCTTTGTCTCATGAGCACAGTGAATCTCCACAGAGCCTTCGAACCTGCGCTGCTACAACAGCCTTCTGCCCTGTGTTAGTCAGGTACAGCAGGGCTCCTCAACCCTGACCCTGGGAACACCTGTCCTGCATGTTCTACAATGTTTCCCTGCTCCAACCACACCTGATTCTAATGAACGGATCATTATCCAGCTGTGTTATCCAGATCGTTATCCAGCCCTGCTGCAGCCTTATGACCCGTTCATTAGAATGAGGAGTGTGTTGGAGCAGGGAAACATGCAGGACAGGTGTTCCCTGAGGACCAGGGCTGAAACCACATCACAGAGAAACGTACAGCTTAACCTTGAGTTTAATACACATTGGGGGGGTGGGGGGGGGCATGGTCACTAGGATCAGGGTGGGGGTTTGTGCAGGTCAAAACCTCCATGACAGAAACAAGATAATTTACTCTGGCCTGACCTGTGACCTCTGAGGCCATGTCGATGCTGTGACCTTAACCCTGCCTCAACTTGCTTATGTAAGACATCACTGTTCTGATCAAACCACAGCTATGTGCTGGGTTAACACCCTGTTTCCTAAGATGAAAACTACCACTGCAAGATACTATACTTTACACCAAATCCACTGGACAAACGGACAGACAGACAGGCAGGGAGAAATACAGACAGACAGAGTCTGACAGTTAGACAGACAGACAGGCAGGGAAAAAGACAGACAGACCGAGTCTGACTGTTAGACAGATAAAAATATAGACAAACAGTTAGGCAGAAATACAGACAGGTTACTCTTACCGTCTGAGTCTTGTTTGGTGGAGGTCAAATCCAAGCATTTCCCAGCAGACTCCAAACCCCCTCCCACAAAATTACAACTTAGTAAACGTCACAGTCAAAGCAACAAAAAAGGTGACTGTACAAACAAATAATATAATCATTTTTAAAAAGACGAAGCGGAAAGAGATAAAAACATCAACGTGTACAAAAGTGGATCCCGGTAGTTTATAGGCTCCAGAGGGAAGTTCAAGCAAACAGTGAGTCTCTCTATTTATATCTCTCCGTATCTCTCTCTCTCTCTTAGCTCCCTCCTCCTGGACCTTAGACCATGGTGCTTTTCTTCTCCCTGAAGTCCTGCAGGCCTGGGCTGGCTGGTTCGTGGTAGGTGGTGATCATGTTGGAGGTGTCCCAGCGAGCAGGCACTGAGGCTGGGGAGCTCTGCATCACCACCAGCCTGATGGGAGACTGTGTGGGCTGGGGGTCCGGAGCGTACTCCTTCGTAGGGTCCTTCCCCCTGCAGTCGTACATGATGCAGGAGATCAAGAAGACAAGAAGCAGGATGACGTAGCTGACGATGAGGATGCACAGGTTCAGAGTGACCGGGTCGATCTCTTGGTAGTTTTCCAGAAAGCCCATGATGGAAGGGGCATGCTGTTAGGCCTGTGGGCCTGGGAGAGCGGCAGGAGACCTGGAGAGGAAACCCAGAGACGGAGGAGGACGATGGGGGGAGAGAGAAGACGGCTGCTCTGGAGACTGGATCACCAGGCTGGCTGGTGACAGCAGGGCTTACCGACTAACTCTAACTCTCTAGATCCTCCTCTCTCTCTCTCGCTCGCTCTATCACACACACACACACACACACACACACGCACACACACTGGCTATCCTCTAACTCTCTAGATCCTCTCTCTCCATCACACACTCTCTCTATCCTCTCTCTCTCTCTCTCCCTGTTCTCGGTCGCACATCCCCTCCATCTCCGTCTATTCATCTTCTTACGTCATTCTTTCTTTCTCTCTCTTCTCTTCTGACTTCCCACCCACTTTCTATCTCAGTGTTCTTATCAACCTATCTCAATGCTTCTAATCTCACTTGACAAATATCTCTCCTCTGTCTGTACCTACCTACCTACCTGTCTGTCTGTCTCTGTCTGTCTGTCTCTCTCTCTTCTCTGTCTGTACCTACCTGTCTGTCTCTGTCTGTCTGTCTGTCTGTTTCAGGGAAATCAGTGGATATTCAGCTTTGTGGTAAAAACAGCTTGAGTCCATGCCTCTTCGCTGCCCTTGACTTCCCTGCGATCAATGATTATGTAGCAGCTCAGTTTAATAACTAAAGCCTCAGTCCTGGAACACTGGTGGAAGGCTTTCAGTCACCACCACCATCATCATCATCATCCTCATCATCATCCTCATCATCATCATCATCATCATTATCATCATCACCATCATCATCCATGTGTTCATGGAATTATCTGGGAGCCCTTCATGGACAGTCTGTTACATGTGTAATGTGTAATGTGTGTGTGTGCATGTGTGTGTGTGTATGTGTGTGTGCGAGCTGATGCTTGTGTGCATGTGAGCGCATGTGAGTGTGAGCTGAAATGTGTGTGTCCACTGGTGTAATCTTAATCTTGATTGTGAGTGGGGATTGTGAGTAAACCATCTGGCTAAATAAAGAGCAGAGAGAATGAGCAAAACTGCCACTCGGATTATGGTAGTCTTCTCTCTCTCTGTTTCTGTCTCTCTCGTTCTCTCTCTTCCTTCTCTTTCTGCAGCTGTTTGTAGTTCTCTATCTGGGTTCTGACTGACCTCTATCTTCTGTGGTCAAACAGTAGTTTGTTAGGAATGTTTACAGAATTACAGATATTTGTAGGATGTATTGGGGCAGTATTTTTTTGGGCCAGTTCGGAGAACACAAACACTTCCTTTCTCTCTCTCTCTGTCTGTCTGTCTCTCTCTCTCCCTCCCTCTCTCTCTCTCTCTCTCTCCCTCTCCCTCCCTCTCTCTCTAACTCCACACTAGCGAGGTAGAAGGGTTATAGAGGTATCAGGAAGGGATTATCACTGTCAGCCTGCCCCCTCCTTTCTCTCTCTCTGTCTCTCCCTCTCTCTCTCTCCCTCTTTACCTCTGCCTATCCCTTCCTCTCTCCCTCTCTCTCTCTTCTTCTAGTCTGTAATCTCTGTACAGACCACACATCTTCATACTCTCTCAAACATTGTCATTAAGGGAGCATACACATCTACATATCCTCATTAATATGTAAATACTATGGCTCAAATAACCCGGTCTGTATATACATTTATATACGGTTCATAGAAGTAGGCCCACATGGACACAATAAGACTGAACATGGTCAGTATCCCTACCTTAGCTGCCAGTCAGCAGTTCTAACACAGACCCCAGTAGCAGTACCGCTGTTTGACCAGCAGAGAGCAGGGGAGAACAATCCGTCATAAACACCAGGCAGACAAAGATTGTCACCTTTGACCCAGAGTCCACACAGGGGCCGGGCACACTGTAAACACACACACGTGTGGATACAGGGCAGGAAGAAACACACATGCACACACACACACACATAGAGATACACACACACACACACACACACACAGCTACACACTCTGACTCCTCACTCACACACTCCCCTGCACAAACAATCACAAACAATACAGATCTCTAACGATTACAGACCTTGAAAGAAGTGGATGGGATGAGGGGAGAGGAGAGAAGAGGAGGATAAGAGGGAGAGGATGTTTTGCTCGTTGTGTTCCTCAGGAATGATTAGAAGGATATGGATTTGTTTGGTTTGTCTGTCGGTGTCTTCCCCATGGGTGGGGTCGATCCTGATCCTATCAGGAAGACAGATCTTCCCCTGCTGGCAGGAGTGGTGCCAGGGTGTCTCCTGAGGGGGGTGGGGAGGGTCTGGGGTCCCCCCCCCCGGCCTTGACCTCCACCACTAAACACAGACCTGTACTCTTCACTGGGAAGGTACACACCTAAACACACACACACACATTTGGGTTTCAAGAGGAAAGTGTAGTTCAGTGGTTAAGACACTCCAGACAGGATGCAGTATTAATACTCCCTCCATGCTCTGTGTCATCGTGATGATTGTACATTATAATACATTTACAGACCAGAATGATAACGTATTGACCTGACCCAGAGGGCAGCCCAGTGGTTGAGTGTTAGGATTCTTGCTGACCATGTGCAGGAGGCTGGGGTTCGACTCCTGCTGGGGGTTCGACTCCTGCTGGGGGTTCGACTCCTGCTGGGTTAGGGGGCTAACCCTGGGGCTGCAGCCCCTCCTCTGAACATGAGTCTCCCTCCCCATCAGCCCCCTCCTCTTGAAGGACAGAGACACAACTCCTTGTGTTTGTTTATCTTCTCAGATAAACACCCTATCCCTCCCTGGTGACAGACATCCTGACTACCTCACACACACACACACATGCATACAGTAGTCTATCACACACACACACACACACACATCCAGTAGTCTCTATCACACACACACATATCCAACTGTCCATGCAGTCCTTGGACATGAAACACCTAAACACTCTGGTCTTGTGCAGCCACACATCATCCGGTCTTCTCGTATTCCGCACGCCTCTCCTCATCCCCCTCTCTCTGTTTCCTTAGACAGGCTGCAGAGAAATGCACTGGGAGAGACAAGGCCAGTTTACTGGACATGAGGGAACTATTAGTCTAGGATCCCTGTGGTACATAGAGAGGAGAGAGAGGGAGCAAGAGAGCAGGAGGGAGAGAGGGAGACATAGAGGGAGAGAGAGGGAGGGAGGGAGGAAGGGATAAGAGGGAGACATAGGAGGGAGAGAGGGGCTCTGTTTGTGTGCACGTGTGCATCTGTGATAGGGATAGAGAGAGAGGGAGAGAGAGAGAGAGAGAGGGAGAGAGAGAGAGAGAGGGAGAGAGAGGGAGAGAGAGAGGGAGAGAGAGAGAGGGAGAGGGGGGGAGAGAGAGAGAGTATTAAGTCAGAGGGGAGCAGTTAGAGCAGATGCTCTGGCTGTGCCCCCTAGATAGTGACCTGGGAGGGCATCAGGCATGCTCAGACCCACACACACACCCACCCACACACACACACACCCACACACACACACACACACACACACACACACACACACCCACACACACACACACAAACGCCTGTGCTGCTTTGCTAGGCAGCGTCCAGAGGAATGTCAATGGAGGATTAGGGACGTACTCAGAGATGCCGTCAGACCGCATTAAAAACACACACACATGCACACACACTCACACACTCACACACACACTCACACACTCACACACTTACACACACACACGTTCTCACACACACATACCTTAACACACACAGACACACACATCTCTTCCATCTCCCTCCCCCTCTTCTACTCTCCCCCAATTTATCTATTTTTCGCCTCCAGCTTTCAACCCCCTCCACACTTCTCCTCTTCCTCATCCCCTACCCTCACCTCTCCCCCTCATCTCCTGTCTTCTCCTCCCCCTCCTCTCCCTCCTCCCATCTCTATCCCTCCTCCTTCCTTAAAGTGGAAGGGCTTTGTTCGTTGTCAGAACTGTAACGTACTGGAAGACATGCCTTTGTGTCGAAGCTGTTTTTGGTTTTGGCTACGAGGCGCTTTATCAATCATGTTAACAGTTAAGGTCTGGACATGAGGTGTGTCATTAATCATGTGACTACTTATCATCCTTTCTGTGGTTTTTTTTGTAAACACATGATGAACATAAATTTCGAGAACATGGCGTGTGGAACACTCCTGCTTTTGCCAAAATGTTGCAAATAAGTCAGCGGACAATCCTCCAGCGATCCTTTGACGTGCATGTGTGTGCATTTGGGAAACATCAAAGTGCGTGGGAGAGAGAGTACAATATATTGTGTGTGTGTGTGTGTGTAGTGTATGAGTACATGTGTTTCACGTGTAACAGACAGAGAAAGCCATAAACAATCTGTGTGTGGTATTAGAGAGTGAACAGAACACAGACATCAGGACCGAGGAGAAGTGATGAATCACTGATTGACAAACATCATCCCACCCTGTGTTTCCCAAGACTGGAAGGCTTGGGACCAGGCTGACAAGGCCAGAGTGAAAGCAGACTTCCTGGAGCGGAGGTGGGGAGCAGGGAGAGGTTCTCTCCTGTTCCTGCTGGAGTTCAGACACCCAGAGAGGGGTCAGTAGCACCTCTGGCTGACAGCAGCGATAGCTGGGCTGTTTTCACAGCTCGGCCAGAGGGATAAGAGAGTCTGGATCTGGAGGGTGGGAGAGGGGGGGATGGGGGGGAGAGGGTGGGGGAGGGGGGGGTCTCCAAGGCCCCGTCCTAGTCTGTCCCTGGGTCTTTGGAACGTTCTACTGCTTTTCAGACCTAAATGGAGAGTTCTAAAGTTCTCTTGAGTCCAGAGGAGCTTGTGAGGCAGTTACGAAAATCTCATCAAAGTGTTGCTGGAACGAGCTAGCGGGAGAGTTCTAGAGTTACCCGAAAGCATGTGTGTGTTCAAGCAGGAGCTTGGGAGTTCTAAAGTTCTCCAGATGGGTGTTCTAGAAGCAGCTAGCTGGAGAGTTCTGGAGTTCATCTAACAGTTCAAACTGTCAATCACAGACCTCACTTGGCTTCTCTAAAGAAAGATCCCAATCTGGACCGTGCCTGATGGACATCCTGAACCACATCATCCATGTCCTGAACCACATCATCCATGTCCTGAACCACATCATCCATGTCCTGAACCACATCATCCATGTCCTGAACCACATCATCCATGTCCTGAACCACATCATCCATGTCCTGAACCACATCATCCATGTCCTGAACCACATCATCCATGTCCTGAACCACATCATCCATGTCCTGAACCACATCATCCATGGATCTTGCAGGAGCTGCACACAACATCAAAGGGTCCCGCGACACTCTGAGACTTCCTGGCCAGGAAGGGAGAGCCAGCGGGGGGGGGCAGGAAAGACTGCAGGTCCAACACACACGGCCGACACGGCCAAGCGGCTCCAGGACCACCCCTCGGCCCCAGGGCTGGGGGCCCTGACAGGAACCTGGATCTGGGAGAACGTTTCTTCTGAATAGCAGGAGCGGAGGGGAAGGGAGACCAATGGCAGGTCTAAGAGTGTGTAGATATGGAAAACCTACACAATAGTTTGGGTTGTAAGGGACAGATTTGAACTAGATAAAGTAGGTGGGTAATGAGAACAGGACAGGGTGAGGCTGGCAGACTGGCAGACAGACAGACTGGCAGACAGGCAGACAGACAGGCAGGCAGGCAGGCAGACAGGAAGGACCCAGGAGAGGCAGTGTGGAACACTTCACACATCCAGACTGGCCCAGTAAATTCAGTGTGTGTGCAACTTACATTACGAATAAAACAAATGTAATAATAATGCAAGACCTAGAGGAACCTCCTTGTCTGGAAGGCTCTGAACCACCTCTGTTACATCGATGGACCGAGAGACCAGGGGTCACTTCACAGGGAGGTCAAGTTAGTAGTTCTGTTCTGGGTCGTACAGGGTCATCAGAAGCTCTGTCTCTGTGGGATGTGGAGTCAGCAGGAATCTCCAGCTGTTTGGTCACATTCAGCCCCTCTTCTCCCCAGTCTGTCCTCCCCCTGGCCTGACAGCATCGCTCTCCTGTCCAGATCAGGATGTTTCATTTGGCCTGACTCACAACATTACATCCTGATCCCAGCTGGACTTCAATTTAATTACAATAACCGACTGTTGGAAAATGTTGAGATTTCAAATTGCGAAACACGGTACTTTATCCCCCCCCCCCCCTCCACCCCCTCTCTCTATCCCCATGTTCCCCAACTCCCTCCAGCTCTCCCTCCCGCCTCTCCCAGGACTCCCCCTCTCCCCCCTCTCCTCACCCCCTTCCCCCACTGAGGTCTGGTGATGTCCGGGTGCTCCTCTTACGTCCCCCAATGTAGTTGTAGTGTCTGGTGTCACTGGGATGCATAGCAACGCAAATGCTGTCTATTAATACATGAATACACGCTTCAAGACCAGGGTTATTTGTGACTGAGTCAAACAGGAGAGCTCTTTCTCATCCTCCTACCTCTCAGAACTGGGGGGGGGGAAGACCTATTTCATCTCTCTCTCTTCCAATCTCTCTTCTTCCTCTGTCTAACTCTCTGTCTATCTCTCTTTCTCTCTGTCTGTCTTCCTCTCTCTGTCTTTCTGTCTTTCTTCTCTCTGTCCCTCTCCCTGTCTCTTTTTCGCGTTCTCTCTCTTTCTCGCATCCTTTCTCTGATATAAAACATACATGGTCGATGTAGTAGATGGGAGAAAACCCACGTCATTGGTGCATTTGTTATTTCACCGCTATCTGAATAGAAACGCATGTTTCTCTGTTTGTTTTAAACCTGTCCGCTACTTTCGGTCAGTCAAAACAATTGACAGAGTGCAGAGTGTGTGGTGACTGGCTGGACACACAATAGAAGCCCAGACTGGGACTGAGGCCTGGAGTGTGCGTCACTGCTGAGACTAACAGCTTCCTTCCATTCAGGGCTGAATGTTAATGTCACACACACAAAGACACACACACACACACACAAAGACACAGTCTCTCATAAACATAGAAAGACACAAACAGTCACACGCATATAGCCTCACACACACACTCAGACAAAGACACACACACACAAACAAAAAACACAGTCTCTCACCCACACACACACACACACACACACTCCTCACTGATCTCAGTCTGAGAAGCATTCTAAGTTGTCCTTGTCTTACAGAGCGTGCGACATTAAAGGCTTTATGTAACAGCATGACAAAGCAATTTATCAGCTGAGCCCAATCGACCAGCGGGGTTTCCTACCTGCTAATCAAGGGTTTACCTCTAGATCATGAAGAGGATAAAGAGAGGCTAGGGGCTTTCATCCATGCTAAAGCCTTCAGATCTCCCTTCACACAGACACTGGAGACTCACTCAACTGTTAAATATTGATGGCGGTTTATTGAGCCTCATGATGAACAATTGATCTCATCTCAATCCAAGTCATCCGAGAAAAGTAACAGATGGTTAAAAGGTTATAGTAAAAATGGAATTCAATTCTCTAGACGGGCTGAAACAACTCTGAAAGAGTGAATTGATATTGCATGGACCATGTTCAACACAAATTTAGGAAACAATGTAGTTGGTAACATGGAATACAGCATTGTGGTGAAAGTGTGGTTCAAAGTGCATCCAGAGAAGTCTAGCTTACATCCACGACTTAACAATTTCTAATAATTTCTCTTTATAATACTCACACATACATATTATTTTATGCATACTAAATAAGTAAGTACTGTGTCCTATAGAATACAGCTTGTCAGTTTTTTACAATAATACATTACGCCTAAACTTCAAACAAATACAATGTATTTGTGTCAGTGATAATCTTATGATGGTAATAATATATTCATTAGTGGAAGCTTTTGTCCTAAAGCAGGGGTGTCCAATCCTGGTCCTCGAGGGCCGCTGTCCTGAAGGTTTTAGATGTTTCCCTGCTCCAGCACACCTGATTCTAATGAAGCGTCGTTATCAAGCTCTGTGGAAGTGTGCTAGAGCAGGGAAACATCTAGAACCTTCAGGACAGCGACCCCAGAGGACCAGGATTGGACACCTCTGTCCTAAAGGGTCTACAGAGGGGAATTTGAGCCCACAACCTCTTGATTTAAAGTGAAATGCTCTAACCACTGAGCTAATGACCACAGCTAAAACATATGGACACACTTACCGTAGCCACCGAGCAAATATCCAAACAGTATAAAATAAGCATCATACACTTTGTAACGGATATGTGTGTCCATGAGGACTAGGACTAAAGTCTTTACAGAGATCTGATTTATAGTCTGGGTTTTTTCCATTCAACTGTTTTATTATTTTCTTGTGGCTTTTATTCCCCCTGCAGCCCACCACCCCGCCCCCCCCCCCCGCCCCCTCCATGTCCTCCTCCTCCTTCTCATATTGCTTCCAGACCAACATTTTGCAACACTACATCAATTATGTAATTTCCTATCGCAAGCTTTGTTCTGAGGCGCTCTCTCTGATAATGACAGGAATCGGTGTGAGTGTGTGTGTGTGCGTGTGGGTGTGAGTGTGTGTATAAGAATTACAATGGGTTTGGTTTCCCACGTTCAACTCAAGATCTAAGACCTCAGCCACTACGTGTGTGTGTGTGTGCTTGCACATAATCAACTGCATCACAGACACTGTTTACTATCTATATTCCATGTAAAAGTCATTTATAATTTTGTGTTTCCCTGACATCGCACTAACTGCATCATGGGCACTGTGTACAAATTCATTTTGGCAGACTGCCCAGATGACCAGATGTGGCCTAGATGCAGTCTGTAAGCCAAGTTGTAGTCTGTTACAACCAGACCAGTCTCTGTTACGACCCAACCAGAGTCTATAAGCATTGCTGTAGCGTGTTCGACGGCTGTAAAATAGAAGGCAGACTGTGGTGCTGTAACCTTGGAGACAGAGAGTCGGTTGGGCGCACCCCGTTATGCATGACACAGCTTCACTATCGCCATGACAACATCTGCTCCAGCTGTTGAAGGATCGCCATTATGACATCATTTAGAGAACGATCCTCAGAGATCCTCAGGGATCCTCAGAGATCCAGCAGGGCCTCTCCTGTCTCCTCTCCCTGCTTCCAGCACCCAGCTGTGGGGTCTCACATCCCTCCAGAGCTTCCCTCCTCCTGTCTGGAGGTTCCTCGTCTTCAAAACAAAGAGTATGCTTTGTTTGTTTGTTTGTTTCTCCCCCCCCCCCCCCCCCCAATCAAGTTTCAAACAAACTTCTCAAGCTGTTCTTCATCCTCCGTCAGGCAAAGAGGATTCTCCTGTGAGCCACCAGAGCCGTCTGACTCTCCCTCCGTCTCTCCTTCTTCCTCTCCATCCTGGCCTTCCAGCAGACCACGCTAGCCGCCAGCAGAACCAACCCAGCGGAGAGGAGCACCAGACCAAAGTAGGAGATGGTCGAGCCGTGAGAGTTGAAGCTGTACGCCACGGACGTCACGACCACGCCAGCGATCAGGATGACCACGCCGAACGGCACCGTGCAGCGGTAACAGGACAGCTCCGCCCCCCCGGTGGCGGCGGTCAGCTGGATCTCGTTGACGAGCGGCACGCTTGCGGACGCCGCTGTCGTCGTGGCGACAGGGGTGGAAGCGTCGTCGGGGATTTCGGGGGCGGGCTTCTCCTCGAGGACTCCCTCAGGGGGTGAGGGGCCTGTCAAGGTGGGGTCGTTTGGGTCTTCAGGCATGGTGACGTCCAACATGGGGGCGGAGTCAGGGAGGAACCCTGAGATGGGTCCTGGGTGGTCGATCTCACGCTCACCAGGTCACGATCTAGGTGAAGATACAGGGTCAAGGGTCAAGTTAGGTACTGTGTTGTTAGGTCAAGGGTTGTGTTAGGTATTGTGGAATGAGATCTAGGGTCTGTGTTGCGGAGTTAAGTCAAGTTAGATATGGAGGAAATTGGTTTTTGATTCCTTCCACATGTCAAAATCCAACAAACTGCTCAACTCAATCCGAAGATCTCTATGGCGATCCTTCTGTTCAATTTAAAATGAATTGTGAAATGATTGCTTCACATATTACACCCTGCCAGCCCTCCACACACCCCCTCCTCCCCTTCCCCCACCCCTCCCCCCCCCCCACCCCCCACCCCCAGAGTCAGAAAGGGTCCGGATGACGCAGGAAAGTCAGCGCACGCAGGAAAGTCAGCGCAGCACGAGCTGCCACATTCCCTGGAGCGCGCGCGGGAGATGACATTCCAAACTGCAGGGTGAAACGCGAGCGCCTTCAAATCAGCAGCAATTTCACAAGCAGACGTGCTGCTTACGTTCATTCTGCAAACTTTGCACATGTGTTTCTTTTGTATTATCAACCTACCCACGCATTGTTAGTCCACAAGTCCAGGATAGCCAATTTGCTTAAAAGCAACAAGTACAACCATCAATCCAAACCTTCGGGAACCATTATTTATTTTAAAATGAGGCATATACCCTGTATACATTTTCTTTTTTCAGGTATGAAAGTTTTCAGATGGTCCATCTAAACTCACGAATAGCTACAATAGCATTATAGCTTTTTCTTGAATGTCTTTAGTAGGTTACTTTATCTCTGTGTTTTCCTGCTAGGGGTATGGGATTATAATCACCATGGTAACCGACCGGTGAAAAGATAACCATCCTAAACTACAGTTTAGACTATTAGTGCTAAACTATTAGTTCACACTATGTGACTGGCAGTATTATCTACAATATCCCACTGCGGGACAAATAAAGGATTATTTTATTTTATACCTTTGATAAGTGGACTACTTTCAAAAACCTTATTATATGTCAGCACTGACAACAATTATTTTCATCTGTAAACATTACAATACTAACAGACCAAGCATCATGCAACACTTCTTATTAGACTATACAGCCTATATTTCCTATATTTATTTAAATAAGATGTGGGCCTCTGTTAATTTCCATGCTTCGAAAATGCACACACGGAAACGTTAAAAAAATGCCCTTCTTGAATGTGGTTTTAAATTGAAAATGTAGCCTTAAAAGTTGACAGACTTGGAGATAGAGGCAGTTTACCTCGGCTGTGTTTCCCATCACAAGCTGTTGCACCAAGTTGATCAGCACACTGAAGAATAAACCTGATCCGTCCAATTCTCATTCCAGATCATAAAAGTTCACACATGCCTGAAAGATGGGGGGGAAAAATCAGCCTTCATATAGCGCGAGACGCCAAATACGTCTTAAAAACGTGTTCGTGAACCTTCGTGACGAAGTTTCTGTCCCGGTCCTGAGGTCGGTTTGCAGATCAACGCTTTAAGCTCGGAGGTGGAATCTGACTCCGGTCCTGCGGTTCTGTGTGTGTTTCCTCCCGTGTGTTTCCTACCGTGTCAAACCAAGACTGCCTGACTCTCTGAAGCTGGAGGATTGGGGGTGTCGAGGGCTGGAGGACTGGGGGTGTGGAGGGCTGGAGGATTGGGGGTGTGGAGGGCTGGAGGACTGGGGGTGTGGAGGGCTGGAGGACTGGGGGTGTGGAGGGCTGGCGGATTGGGGGTGTGGAGGGCTGGAGGATTGGGGGTGTGGAGGGCTGGAGGACTGGGGGTGTGGAGGGCTGGAGGATTGGGAATTGGGAGTTTTGGAATTAATGGATAGAATTCTAAATTATTTTTTAGTGAGAATAAGCAGGTTTTTTGCGCCCACACGCACACGCAACCTGTATCCACTTTTACGCAGCTCCGGAACATTATCGCAGTTTAGAAACCTTCCAGATATCGGCCACACACACACACGCAATAAGTGTTGGATGAATTTTTTTAAATCCCCCCCGGTTCTTTTGGCCCGACAGTCAGGGAGAGCCTCACAGCCTCACCTGGATTTCAAACTGTCTGTATAACCTCCCAATAATAAAGTCATATTAAACACATATTAATCATATTACGTTTGTTTGGATTAAAGAGGTTTATTAATAATGAGTGTCCAAACGGAGACCTCTTGATCTAAACCCACCACTGCACAGCTGCACAGCCTGCATATCCTCCATTAACCTTTGAAGACCAACCTTCTTTATTGACACATTCAAAACAGGCTGCTTTGTTGTGTCTTCCTTCTTTCTTTTCCTTCCTTCCTTCTTTCTCTGAAGTTCCTTCCCCCCCCCCCCCCAAAAAAAAAGATGTGGCAGCCTTCCCACAGCACCCTGGTCCTCGAGAGCCATAGTCCTGAAAGTTTTAGATGATTCCCTGCTCCAGCACACCTGATTCTAATCATGAGGCTTCCACAGAGCTTGATAACGACCCTTCATTAGAATCAGGTGTGCTAGAGTAGGGAAAAACCTTCAGGAATATGGCTCTCGAGGACCAGGGTTCCCTACACCTGTTCTAGAAGGTCATTGTCACGGTTTGTTCTTCAGTCCAACACAAATGCGCGTAATTTAAAGAGAGACATTTTGAGAGAGACACTTTGCTAGCCATGTTTAACCTGAACAGACATATCAATAAAACATTATGAATTATGAGAGTGAGAAAGAGAGAGAAAGAGAGAGAATAGGGAGGTGTAGCTGTACTCTATACTACATGTCCCAATGTAGCAGCAGCTATACTAGGGTAACCCTAACATTACACAGAAATATATGATCCTAAGTATAACGCAGGAATGCCTGTCCGTGACGCACTTCACGCACGCACGCACGGGGCGCGAGACTCCTTCAGTCACATGATCCAGTGTCACTGAAAACATGGCGCTGCACTTTACCGAGGAGGAATTCCAGTCTGCATGGAAAGAGCTGGACGAGCCTCAGCTGGATGGAGGCTGGGAGTTTTTTACCGAGACTATGGGAGTTAAAATATACCGGCGGTTTGATAAGGTAACTGGAAGAAATACGATATTTCGTTTAGTTTCGATTCGATGGTGTGAGACGGTGCAACGTTGTCAGTGGAATATCAGGTGTTGTTAGTGGATTTAAATCATGTGGAGTCTGATGTCAGTTCATGCAGTGAGGCAGAGGGGTTCATGCAGTGGGGTTCATGCAGTGGGGATCATGCAGTGAGGTTCATGCAGTGGGGTTCATGCAGTGGGGATCATGCAGTGAGGTTCATGCAGTGGGGATCATGCAGTGAGGTTCATGCAGTGAGGTTCATGCAGTGGGGTTCATGCAGTGAGGTTCATGCAGTGAGGTTCATGCAGTGGGGTTCATGCAGTGAGGTTCATGCAGTGAGGTTCATGCAGTGGGGATCATGCAGTGAGGTTCATGCAGTGGGGTTCATGCAGTGAGGTTCATGCAGTGAGGTTCATGCAGTGGGGTTCATGCAGTGGGGATCATGCAGTGAGGTTCATGCAGTGGGGTTCATGCAGTGAGGTTCATGCAGTGAGGTTCATGCAGTGGGGTTCATGCAGTGAGGTTCATGCAGTGAGGTTCATGCAGTGGGGTTCATGCAGTGAGGTTCATGCAGTGAGGTTCATGCAGTGGGGATCATGCAGTGAGGTTCATGCAGTGGGGTTCATGCAGTGAGGTTCATGCAGTGGGGTTCATGCAGTGAGGTTCATGCAGTGAGGTTCATGCAGTGGGGTTCATGCAGTGAGGTTCATGCAGTGAGGTTCATGCAGTGAGGTTCATGCAGTGAGGTACATGCAGTGAGGTTCATGCAGTGAGGTTCATGCAGTGAGGTTCATGCAGTGAGGTTCATGCAGTGAGGTTCATGCCGGGGGGTTCATGCAGTGAGGATCATGCAGTGGGGATCATGCAGTGGGGTTCATGCAGTGAGGTTCATGCAGTGAGGTTCATGAATCCCAGGACTGGCTCGATTGCAGAAGCGGGGTCTCTTCGCTCAGTTTTGACAGGATCATGCTACACGATGAGATGTGCTCTTAAAGCAGAAGTGTTCTCTTGTTTTAATCAATTATAACGAGGAACAGACTTTAAAACATCTGGTTCAGATCATTTCTCTTCGTGTAGCCAGCAAGCTGAAGCAAGGGTGTGTCTCCAGATGGGAACAGTCTGAATTATCTGGGGTTCAGTAAATGTACTGCATGTGTGCAGGAGAATGTCTTGAATTGAGGATTAAAGAGTGTGTTTGGTGTCTTTTGCAGAACACGGGGCTGTATGAGTATAAGGTGTTTGGTATTCTGGACACCTGTACCCCGGAGCTGTGTGCTGACGTATACATGGATCTGACCTATAGGAAGCAGTGGGATAGTTACGTCAAAGGTATGATTTTGTCATAGGGATCCTCAATAAGCTGTATCTTTTTAACTCTACAACACCCTGTCCACATTATCCCCCCCCACCACACACACACACACCACACACCACGCACACACAATTACTTCCGATTAAGCCCCATAATGCAACATTCCAAAGCGATCACTATCACATGTAATCAAGTTGTTGACAACATCTCCACAACTTCATATTTTTGCGACAGATTTGTCTTGGATGATTTGTATTCGTTCTTCTGGTCACCATGGTAACTGAAGGTAAAACTGTGTGTCCTCCCAAGATACTGTAGTTTAGCTGGACTAGCTGTATAGTAGTTATAGACGTGTGGTTTTAGGAAGGTTTCATGGCTGTGTAGTGATGCCATTGGACTGTACATTCTCTCCATGTCACTACTTATTGTTGCCATGGAGAGCTAGCAGAGCAGGCAGGATATAAAGGTACAGTATTTAGTTATAATGAACAATAGTGATGCATTACACAAGGTTTACTGTTATATTGTAGGCTACAGCTTGTTCCTGTTTGTAACTAGCTATGTTTGTTTACTGAACCCTCAAACCTCATACATTACAGAATGTTTCTTTGCAGTGGTTGAGGTTATATTGTGGTTGTGTGGTCACCTATTCAATCTTATTTCTACTTCTGACACGGGTTCCTGGGGTTCCACCATCAGGGTTCCCCATCTTCACGCTGGGTTCCACAGATCCTGCTTGGGTTAAACAAACCCTGGTAGCGTAACCGTGACAACGGAGAGGGGGCGGTCTTATTTATGTCTAACATACCTTACTGCAGATCCCCATTACTCTTCCTGGTTACCATCTTTACTCTCTTCTCCCCCCCCCCTTCCCTCCCCCCTTCCCAGCCCTGACCATGACCCTAACAGCCATAGCCTCCATTAACCTCCACGTACACAGTCCGACCTAATAAAATAAAAAAAGAAAGAAAGACAGACAGAATTCTGTGATCTAAGCAAACGTCTCCCAGAGAGACCAACCTTGTTGTTCTGCCTAGTGTGTCTCACAGGAGCACTGAGAGAGAGAGGGGGAGACCACCACGCTTGTTACCCAAACCTGCACCCCCCCCCCCCCCCGGGCCAACCTGGCGCCCCGGGATCTGACTCCTCAGAGTCTCTCCAGTTTCCTCTGCTCTGTGTATTTGGGTTGAAACCTGTGACCAGATACGCAACCAGATCGGCCTGTATGGAAAACAAGAGTGTGTGTTCGACTAATGACATTATACACACACGGTAATCCATTCGTTATGGTGAGGGAGAGAGAGAGAGAGAGAGAGAGAGGGGGAGGGAGAGAGGGACAGAGAGAGAGCGAGAGAGCGAGAGAGAGAGAGAGGGAGTGAGAGAGAGAGGGAGAGGGGGAGTGAGAGAGAGAGAGAGATATGACTGTGTCGACCTTCTGTGGTTGTTTTAAAGAGGGTGAAGGCCAATTTTGAATCTTACGCAATACATACTGTACTGTAGGTCTATAATATCTTCTGCCCTGTCAGCCTCTGCTCTGCTCTGTACCTGTGCTCTGTAGCTGTGCTCTGTACCTGTGCTCTGTACCTGTGCTCTGTACCTGTGCTCTGTACCTGTGCTCTGTAGCTCTGCTCTGTACCTGTGCTCTGTAGCTCTGCTCTGTACCTGTGCTCTGTACCTGTGCTCTGTACCTGTGCTCTGTAGCTGTGCTCTGTAGCTCTGCTCTGTACCTGTGCTCTGTAGTTGTGCTCTGTACCTGTGCTCTGTACCTGTGCTCTGTAGCTGTGCTCTGTAGCTCTGCTCTGTACCTGTGCTCTGTACCTGTGCTCTGTACCTGTGCTCTGTAGCTGTGCTCTGTACCTGTGCTCTGTACCTGTGCTCTGTAGCTGTGCTCTGTACCTGTGCTCTGTACCTGTGCTCTGTAGCTGTGCTCTGTACCTGTGCTCTGTACCTGTGCTCTGTACCTGTGCTCTGTAGCTGTGCTCTGTAGCTGTGCTCTGTACCTGTGCTCTGTACCTGTGCTCTGTAGCTGTGCTCTGGCTATGTGTGACCTGTGTACATGTTGCCATCTACTGTACTTTTGTGTGACTGTGATGTTGTTTTAGCAGTTGGCTCAGATCAGCTTTCTAGAAGCTTTTAGAGTTCTACAATGTTCTTGCTTTGACGGCTTGAAGTTTTAACTACTTTATATTGCATTCTCATTTGTGTGTGTGTGTTTGTGTGTGTGTGTGTAGAGCTGCATGAGAAGGACTATGAAGGTCAGAAAGCTATCTACTGGGAGGTGAAGTACCCCTTTCCTCTATCCAACAGAGATGTATCCTTACACCCTAGACATCACACATTAAATAGTCCCCGAATCTGACTTTAAACTGTTTGTGCTTGAGTCTGAGGTAGCTGTGTTGTCAAAATAAGTTTCATTAGTAGCCATTAAATGCCCTAGGCTTCATGGGTTGGGCAAGCTCAGTCAAGTTCAGATGAAGTATAAAATGTGTGTGAATGTGGAATGCAGTGGTTCTCTCTGTCTCTCTCCCTCCCTCTCTCTTTCCGTTTTCCTCACCCTTTCTCTCTTCCTCCCCCCTTTCACTTTCTCTCCTTGCATTCTCTTTCTCTCCTCCCCCTCTCTCCCCCTCTCCCTTTCTTCATCATACCCTCACAGGGGGCCAGTGAGTCAGACAGGCGGTAAGGTGACACTAGCAGAATGGTTTATAGTACTAGTGTAAAGTGAGCTGTGTTGCTCTTCAGACCGACACTGTCCTGGAGATGGAGAGTGTCCTGGGGGTGGCGGGGGGTGATCCTGTCCCCAGCTGAGGGTCAGGCCAGCACCCTCCCCCCAGCACCCCCCGCCCACTACCCCCTATCTGCACCCCCTCTTTTCAAACAGGGAAGCACTGTCTCGTGAAATTGTTTAAAATAAATTTGATCTGGCCCCTCTTCAGACCACTCTAGACCCCTGCAGGCCACTCCAGACCCCTGCAGACCATTCTAGACCCCTATAGACCACTCTAGACCACTCTAGACCCCTGCAGACCACTCCAGACCCCTGCAGACCATTCTAGACCCCTATAGACCACTCTAGACCACTCTAGACCCCTGCAGACCACTCCAGACCACTGTAGACCCCCTGTAGACCACTCTAGACCACTCTAGACCCCTGCAGACCACTCTAGACCTCTGCAGACCACTCTAGACCACTCCGGACCCCTCTGTTGCTAAAACCTGTAGTGACGTAACAGTAAGTCCTTCCGTGTGAAGGGAGACCTTTCCTTGACCCCGCCCCCGTCAGTACGTGTACGTGAGGGAGCGTCGGGATCTGGAGGTGGAGGGGCGGCAGATCTGGGTGGTGCTAGCCAAGAGCTCCCCAGACACACCCTGCCAGGAGAAGACTGGGGTGCTCAGGGTTAAGGACTACAAACAGACTGTGGCCATGGAGACTGACGGGGCATGCGGAACCAAAGGTATTATGTGTGTGTGTGTGTGTGTGTGTGTCAGCTGGAGGATGAAAGGCAGATCCAGATGTTTTTATCTATCAGCCTGTTTGTGACCGAAAGGGAGAATGCTGTGGCATGAAACTCTTTGTTGACAGTATGCTAGCATTGATGTTTTTGTTGTTGTTGTTGTTTTTGTGTTGTTGTTGTTGTTGTTGTTCCCAGTGTTCATGAACTACTTTGACAACCCTGGAGGCATGATCCCTACCTGGCTGGTCAACTGGGCTGCCAAGGTGAGTGCTGTAGTCCAGCCACACCAGACTGCTGCTAAACTGTGAAACGCCCAGAGTCTTAAACAGATCCAGTCCTGGCTGCATCAGAGGTTCCTGTCTGGGTGTGTCTGCAGCAGGAGAGTTCAGCCATGTCACATGCTCACTGAGGCTGCGTCTCAATACTCTGAGCATCCTTCCTTCATGCCTTCTTTCTGGACAAACTAAGTCTGACTAAGTTTGTGTCTCTAGTCAGTCAGCTGGTCTCTCTTGTCTCTCCAGTCAGCTGGTCTCTCCAGTCAGCTGGTCTCTCCTGTCTCTCCAGTCAGCTGGTCTCTCTTGTCTCTCCAGTCAGCTGGTCTCTCTTGTCTCTCCAGTCAGCTGGTCTCTCTTGTCTCTGCAGAGTGGTGTTCCCTCCTTCCTGACTGACATGCAGAAGGCCTGCAGTTCTTACTCCAGCTTCTGCAAGAAGAACAGCAAGTAACCAGCCCAGCCGTCTCTCCCCAACGAGCCAATCCCACTGGTCCTCTGCCTCGTCTGGGTCGTCTCCTCCCCCTGTTCCCCCTCCTCCTCCCCCTCCTCCCCCTCCTCTTCCTCCCCCTCCTCCTCCTCCTCCCCCCCCTCCTCCCCCTTTCCATCACGCACACCTTTTGTAAGGTTTTTTTCTGACTCTTGTCACTCTTACCTTGAATGTATTGGGCCGTTTGGGTTTTTGTAATTCTTTAGTTATGAGTGAGAAATGCTGTAATGTTGAGCTGGTGATGGAGGATGCATGTTTATAGTGAAGCATGCTGTCACAATCTTACAATCCTAGTTTTATCATCTTAAATTGAATCACTAAATGAGACATGAGAATACTTGATATGCAGTACTACAATCCATGTTTGCATCAGATGCAACAAATGAAAACATTTATGAAATATGATTGTTTAATTAACAAACGTTTTTATTACAATACTCAAAATTTTATTGCTGTATGTATGTCTGTTTGTCATACAGATACTGTCAACAATGTTTTACCTTTTAATTGTTACTTTACATGTTTCTGAAAGGAAATGTGCAATTACTGTTCTTTTAACATGTTCTTGAATTGTTTTACAGTCGATAATCACAATATGTACATTTGAATCACAATTTTTTTTTTGATTAATTGACGAACTGAATGAATTATATTGTATTTTTTGCACAGAGATTTGATCGAAACAGTTAATGCCAGCAACATGCCTGTCAAATGCACTGAAACATAAGAACTCCTTTATGAATCATCTTTACTCAAGGTGCATCTTGAAAGAGCTAGTCTATCACCTTTTACCTTGGACAGGTAAACGACCAACGAGCTCTTGATGAACAAATTTATTTCTGTGTAATAAATCGAAATTGAGTACGAAGATCAAAGTTTCCTCGTGTTTCAATGTGCAGGGAGGTACTGTGGGTTACTGTGATACATCCCAGATCTGATCCCAACCCATGATGTGGATCTCTGGCGCCACCTGTGGCTCTGCTGTGGTTATTACACTGCAATTAGGCAACAGTCCAATGCAGTGCAATTTATGTGTTTTTAAATGTATATTTACTGACTTAAATTTCAGTACATTTTTATAATTAAAACTCTGATTGTAGACCTTTTACATCACACACTAAAGCTACCCATAAGCTATTTGTAAAATATGTTTAAAAAGTTTAAAAGACAGAAAAGCAAAAAGTCTGCTTTCTTTTCCAGTTATGGTTTAACGATCCGATCCGGTTTCATATCCTTGCCTCACAGACGACCTGTCCTTCCCTGGATGCCAAGAAACTGCTTATCAACAGATCTCGTCTGTGCCTTTAAAACAAAAGGACATGAACTATGTCAATGGGCCAAACGGTGTT
Organism: Protosalanx chinensis; assembly: GCA_030340685.1. Taxonomy (NCBI): domain Eukaryota; kingdom Metazoa; phylum Chordata; class Actinopteri; order Osmeriformes; family Salangidae; genus Protosalanx; species Protosalanx chinensis. The sequence goes on along the minus strand of CM059326.1, from coordinate 1,112,292 downwards.
ATTTTGTGTTTGACAGTTGGCCTAAAAACCTTCTTTCCTGCAGAGGGATGGTTTGATTTCGTTACGGTTTCAATGATGAGTTTTAAGGAATTTGTGTTGGAAAAGAAAAACATATGTTATGTACACACATAACCCACATTCTTTTCATGAATTATCAACAAACAAAAAAGTATAATGTGGGATATCCGTCTCCCCTCGAAATCCTCCACTTTTTGTTTCTAGGTGCAGGGGTAAAGGGTGCATCTGATGACAGGGGTGCATCTGGTGGCACAACACCGGCAGAATCAACACGATAACACTGCAAAAAATCCCTAAAAGAACCCGTGGTGAAAAAATCTGAGGCCAAATGAGAAAGGATGGACCTATATTTTTACGCAATATATTTGACTCAGGAATTTGTAGGGAGCTATTTAGACTGGAAGCTTCCTCTCTCTCTCCCCCCTCGTCGCTCTTTCGCCCGTGAAAGATAAATATATTTCTTGGCTGACTGTATTCCAGAGGTTCCAGTGATTGGTAATAGACACAGACCCTAATTAGCCTGGGAGAGATCTAGGTTTTCTCTTCTGCTCTCTCTTAAACGGCAGCTCAGATTCCCCAGGTGCCTCTCTGTCTGCCAGACGAAACAGAATAACGAGGAGGCCTGAAGGGCTACGGGTTTTTTTCCCGAGCTTTGAAAAAAATACATTACGAATACACATACGAGGTGCTTTAAAAAAATGTTATGTAGATTTTGTGAAATCGTCCACATCATTTATACACCAGGCAGTTAGAACAGCAACTCCCCCCCCCCCCACCTCTCCCCCACCCAACCAAGCCAGACAAACTACAGACCCTATGGTTATACAATTACCTTTCTAGGAATTCATAATTTAGTAATACTGTATTCCTTTTCAACCCTGCTCAATTGTCTTAATATACGTAGCTGCTCTGGGTAACACTGAAAAAGGAACTGTTTCAGTGTGCCCGGTTATATTTCAGTTTTCAGCGTTTGCACAATATTGAATGTAAAGAAAGCGGCTAAAAATACATCTGTTTTTTAAAAAGAGGATTGTTTCGTATCTGGAAATCTAAAATTAGTGGCTTTCAAAACACATCCATGTGTGCCCTAACCCCCCCCCCCCCCCACCCCCCCCCCCCCCCCCCCCCCACCAAACCCACACACACACACACACACAGCTGAAGGAGGAATACTGAGCGCTATATAGATCAGCCTAAAGCAGCACCTTGTTTGCCATCAGTCCAGGACTCGCTGAGCTCCGGTTGGTTGCCTGAGCCTGGCGCTGAGAGGAGCACCAATCAAAACACTGCACTGTTTGACCTTGTCTGAGTTCTGGAAACACGCTCGACCGGGACAGCAAATATGTCCCTGCGTACGAAAGCCCGGCATGAGAAGGAAGCAGCTGCTGTAATGGATGACTTCTTCTCAAACACACAGTCAGTCTTGCTGTCTCATGGTCCTCTGACTGAATTAGACAGGCAGACAGACAGGAAGAGAGGGAGACAGAGGGTCAGACAGGCTGGCAGACAGACAGGCTGACAGATACAGGCAGACCGACAGACAGGTAGACAGATAGAGGCTGACAGGCAGACAGATCAAAACAGGCAGGCATGCAGACAGACAGGCAGGCAGACAGGCAGACAGACAGGCAGATAGACAGGCAGACAGACAGGCAGATAGACCGGCAGACAGGCAGACAGACAGGCAGACAGACAGGCAAATAGACCGGCAGACAGACAGGCAGACAGACAGGCAGATAGACAGGCAGACAGACAGGCCTGTATGTGCATGTTGGAGAGCCCCAGCTGTTAAAGATAATGTTTGATTTCCATCCATCAGTCTTTCTGCAGACGTGTGTGTGTGTGTTCAGCGGAGAGAGAGAGAGAGAGAGCGACAGAGAGAGACAGAGGGAGAGAGAGGGAGATGTCTGAGAGAGTTACAGCTTCTCTAACACACAAACCCCAGCAGAAGAGCAGGTCCTCTCCGCTCCTAGACACACACTAACAGGCTGGGCAAATATGCAGAGTGGGGTTAAAAATAAAAGCCATCTTGTGAATGGTGTTTTTGAGAACTGGGTCAGGACAGAAAGCGATGGGGTACACGGTTCGTGAGACTGTGCCTCGCAGCAGAGGTGGTTTGGAGACAACACTAACTGTGAGGCTGCACTGAATAAGACGAAGGTTAGAAGAATGATCTGAGGAAGGGATCTTGGTTTCTGTTGCGACTGGTTCTTAATACAAGATTTAAATGGTGCTTCTGCTGTGGTGACTGGTTCTTAATACAAGATTTACATGGTGTTTCTGCTGTGGTGACTGGTTCTTAATACATACTTACAGCCTGTTTCTCAACTCTGACGATGGCAGCAGCGTTTAACATACTTTAAAAATCAACAGGATAAATGAACCCACCTCAACACACTGTAATTAAGACCTGTGGCGGGTGCTTGTTGTTACGGTTACAGTGAATGGGTTTCTATATTTAAATGGGTGAGGCCTGTTACTTGCCTGTGCAGGTATGCGTTGACTTTGGTAAGAGCAGAGTGGGCAGGACAGACCAGCCTACATTACTGTGACTAGCATGACTGGCGCTAGCTTAATGTCAGGTATTTGTTGTTTCGTTTGGTGGTTCTTTCGTGTTCATTAAAATAATTGTTTTTTTTTTTTTTCCTTGTTGTGGAGTCACTGCTTCTGGAACCTTCTCTATCTCCTAATCCTTCTTCTCTTCTTATTTTTTTAACCTCTTTTTTAAATCTCCATCTCCTCCTCCAGTTCCTCCTTCTCTCTCTCTCTCTATCTCTCTCTCTCTCTGGTCGCTGGCTAGCAGACAGTCTCAGATTCCTTTGTGCTCTATCAGAGAAATCAGCATTCACCAGCCAAGGATCCTGGAATGGAGCATCTCGTCCCCTGACTGAGTTTCCTGTCTGTGACTGAGCTTCCTGTCTGTGACTGAGCCTCCTGTCTGTGACTGAGCCTCCTGTCTGTGACTGAGCCTCCTGTCTGTGACTGAGCTTCCTGTCTGTGACTGAGCCTCCTGTCTGTGGCTGAGCCTCCTGTCTGTGACCGAGCCTCCTGTCTGTGGCTGAACCTCCTGTCTGTGACTGAGCCTCCTGTCTGTGACTGAGCCTCCTGTCTGTGACTGAGCCTCCTGTCTGTGGCTGAGCCTCCTGTCTGTGGCTGAACCTCCTGTCTGTGACTGAGCCTCCTGTCTGTGACTGAGCCTCCTGTCTGTGACAGAGCCTCCTGTCTGTGACCGAGCCTCCTGTCTGTGACTGAGCCTCCTGTCTGTGACTGAGCTTCCTGTCTGTGCTGAGCCTCCTGTCTGTGCTGAGCCTCCTGTCTGTGACTGAGCCTCCTGTCTGTGCTGAGCCTCCTGTCTGTGCTGAGCCTCCTGTCTGTGACTGAGCCTCCTGTCTGTGCTGAGCCTCCTGTCTGTGGCTGAGCCTCCTGTCTGTGGCTGAGCCTCCTGTCTGTGACTGAACCTCCTGTCTGTGACTGAGCCTCCTGTCTGTGACTGAGCCTCCTGTCTGTGACTGAGCCTCCTGTCTGTGACTGAGCTTCCTGTCTGTGCTGAGCCTCCTGTCTGTGCTGAGCCTCCTGTCTGTGACTGAGCCTCCTGTCTGTGACTGAGCCTCCTGTCTGTGACTGAGCCTTCTGTCTGTGACTGAGCCTCCTGTCTGTGACTGTGTCCTTCCACCCAAACAAAGCAAGGCGCAGTATGGAACCCCACCAACAGGGGGAACCAAAAATAACTCCTACAGCCAGCAGCCACGTACAGAAGACCTGTTGATGTGTCGATCACCATGGAGACAACAAAAGCACTCCCGCCGCCGTCGTCGTAAAACACGGTGGCGGTCGTCTGCCTGTAAACACGGAGAGGGCAGACTGTGCTGTGATTGGTGGAGGTGAAGCTGGAGGGATGACTGCTTGCTGTCTTAGGCTGCTCTGCTGTGTGTCTGGTCCTCCCTGCCAGGGGCACTTAACATGCTCATCCTGTGAGTGTGTGAGCGTGTGTGTGTGTGAGTGTGTGATGACCTCATATGGACACTACACCTCATGATAACCAGACCCACTCAGGAACACTGAACTGAATCACATCTTATCGACTGCAGCTGAACTGATTTTAGCGGGGAAAAAGAAAACATTCGGATCATTAACGGCTTCTTTGTTTACTTTTCTGAAGATACATTGACAGACAGATAGACAGAGAGACAGATAGGCAGAAAGGCAGAGAGACAGACAGGCATAGAGATACACGAAGTAGTGGTACATTCCCAGACTAAACTAAACACTCCATTGGACTGGTGAGTGTTTCCTCACATGGTGCATGCATCTCCTCAGTTAACTGGGATTCACTGGGACTAATGAGGAGCTGTTCTCTGTTTGTTCAGGGCCTGTAATCAACTGCAGGAGACATGATCACCACAGGTTATCTGTCCTGGTAGAAGATCACCACAGGTTATCTGTCCTGGTAGAAGATCACCACAGGTTATCTGTCCTGGTAGAAGATCACCACAGGTTATCTGTCCTGGTAGAAGATCACCACAGGTTATCTGTCCTGGTAGATGATCACCACAGGTTATCTGTCCTGGTAGAAGATCACCACAGGATATCTGTCCTGGTAGAAGATCACCACAGGTTATCTGTCCTGGTAGAAGATCACCACAGGTTATCTGTCCTGGTAGATGATCACCACAGGATATCTGTCCTGGTAGAAGATCACCACAGGTTATCTGTCCTGGTAGAAGATCACCACAGGATATCTGTCCTGGTAGAAGATCACCACAGGTTATCTGTCCTGGTAGAAGATCACCACAGGTTATCTGTCCTGGTAGAAGATCACCACAGGTTATCTGTCCTGGTAGAAGATCACCACAGGTTATCTGTCCTGGTAGATGATCACCACAGGATATCTGTCCTGGTAGAAGATCACCACAGGTTATCTGTCCTGGTAGAAGATCACCACAGGATATCTGTCCTGGTAGAAGATCACCACAGGTTATCTGTCCTGGTAGAAGATCACCACAGGATATATGGGAGTCAAGTGGCTGAGCGGTTAGGGAATCGGGCTGGTAATCAGAATGTTACCGGTTCGATTCCCAGCCATGCAACATGACGTTGTGTCCTTGGGGGAGGCATTACACCCTACAAGCCTGAGGGGAGAATGTACTTGTACCTGCTGTACGGCAGTCTGGATAAGAGCGTCTGATAAATGACTAAATGTGAATGTCTAGACTGACGGTTTCTCTCTGCTCTTAGGACATGTATGTGTTTCAGGGTGGCTGTCTGGTGTGTACCTCAGACCCCACACACAAGACAACTTGTGTGTTTTATAAGAGAACACTGTGAGGAGGAACAACACTTAGAGCTCACAGACAGCTCGGTGGCTGGCTCCGAACACCCACCACAAAATAACAAACATTCTCTTAAAGCATTTTTACTGGCTGAGGTGTGATAACTCAGCACTTCTGCCTGGGCGGAGGCATGCGTGTGAGGACCAGGGACCCACTCCTCCACTCCTCAGCCTCACCGACATGGGAGCGAATCACTGACATCATGGTTGGGATGTTTTGAAAAGGCATCAAATGTTTGATATTGACATTTAAAACACCACACAAATTTGGTGGATCTTAATGCACCAATATGAAGTATTCAATACCTTCATAATTGATGAAGTGCTCAGTCACCCTGTCTGGATGAGGGGCTCGTGCAGCCCCCCCCACCCGGCCTCCCCTCCAGAGGACTGGACTCTGCTCCTGCCCTATCCTTGGGGATCTCTCAGCGCTTTGGGAGGGCTGAACCGTGGGAGTTTGTTAACGAGGCTGCGGATTGGACCACGATTAGAGGAGGTAGAGGGGGGAGAGGGCGGGGGGGGGGGGGAGTGAGAGAGTCACACTCCCCAGCCTCCCCCCCGCCCCCGCCACACCTCACCTCATCCCCCTCCTCTGGCTCCACAAACACTAGTAAACACAGGGGAGGAGGAGGGGGGAGGTGGGGGAGGGAAGGGGGAGGAAAGAAGACAACAAGAGGGAAGGAAAGTCAGACCTGGAATGATAGAGGCTGTATGACAGTTATTATCATGTGTCTGGTGTTCATCTTTCACCCTCCATGGTAAAATACAGACTTTACAAGTTAACCCGTATGGTAAAATGTATAATTCAGCTGAAGTGTCTAACTCCAGGTTCCAGTGAATGTTGTTGCTGATAAGACGCCATCAGGACCAGTTAAAGCAGAGTCACAAAGATCGCAAATCTTCTCTCATTTAGCTTTTCTCCTCTACCCACTCTTTCCTATTCTCTCCATTTCCTCTTTCCCCTCCCCTCCTCCCCTCTGCTCCTCTCACCAGCTTCTCCAGCTTTTCCTCTCACCTCCCCTCCTCTCCTCCTCCTCCTCTCCTCCTCCTCCTCTCCTCCTCCTCTCCTCCTCCTCCTCTCCTCCTCCTCCCCTCCTCCCCTCTGCTCCTCTCACCTCCCCTCCTCTCCTCCTCCTCCTCTCCTCCTCCTCCTCTCCTCCTCCTCCCCTCCTCCCCTCTGCTCCTCTCACCTCCCCTCCTCTCCTCCTCCTCCTCTCCTCCTCCTCCTCACCTCCCCTCCTCTCCTCCTCCTCCTCACCTCCCCTCCTCTCCTCCTCACCTCCCCTCCTCTCCTCCTCCTCCTCCTCCTCCTCCTCCTCTCCTCCTCCTCCTCTCCTCCTCCTCCTCTCCTCCTCCTCCTCTCCTCCTCCTCCTCTCCTCCCCTCCCCTCCTCTCCTCCTCCTCCTCACCTCCCCTCCTCTCCTCCTCCTCCCCCTCTCCTCCTCTCCTCCTCCTCTCCTCCTCCTCCTCTCCTCCTCCTCCTCCTCTCCTCCCCCCCCTGTGTGTCTCCAGATGTTCCTGATGACAGTAATATAACTCTCTGGTTTCTCTGCAGTAGCGTGGCTTGTGGCACTCGCACATCTTGCACTGTCATTAATGCCACTGTTCATTAGTACACTTGCCCTACACACACACACACACACACACACACACACACACACACACACAGACGTTCACGTATGCACATCCACACAGACTGAAGGGTTAGTATTTAAGAACTGTAGCCATAGCAACTGGAATTCCATCTCATTCCATTCTATCCCAATTATTCCCAGAAAAACTCTTCTCAGCTGTCCCACAATGCACCTTGGCACAGTGTTTGGGTTTCATGCGTTCTCTTAGAAGGAAGTGAAATCAAAACGTGAAGGTATTTTCCAGTCGTTGATAAATGAGCTGAGTTGGACAGACCTGATCACATTTCAGTTTTTCTCGATTGCTAAAACACATTTCTTGAAACAGTCCTCCATGTTCTCAAAACTGTAAACACTAAACTAAATCTTCGACTCAATTACCCAAAATCTTTGACTCAATTTCCCAAAATCTTTGACTGAATAAAAGATTTGATGAAAAAAATATTACATGCTGTGACCATCACCACTTACTGTCAACAAAGAACTAAAATAAGGAGTAAAACCTTTCTGGTGAAAACACTCCATATCTTTGTCACCACAGGCCAAATCCTACTGCCTAAGTGTACCTTGCTGCTGTCCAGAGATAAAGTATTCGGTTGGGTTGAGGAAAGGTTTGTATGGTGGAAGGCAAACTGACACAATACAGTAAAAATAATAATGCTGCTTGTTGTTGAACCATTCTTGTACACAGACACCAGAGTGAAAGCTGACTCTGTCCCAAACCACCATTAAAAACAAGTGTGAACAATTTAGAATCATTATGTTTTACAGACGAAAGCTGTAACTTGTTGTGTTTACTGTTTGTCTGATTTGTTTACAATTTTGCAGCACAAATGCAAACAAGTGTGGGAAAAAGAGCATTTTAGAGTTTGAGAATGTGTTTAGAGTTTTTGCTCAAATATTGTCTGATGCGACTAATTGGTTTAGGCCAGTGAAACTCTGATTCAGAGTTTGATGGGGTTTAGCGTTTTACAGCTTTGCCATTAGAGCAGATAAACGGTGAACTGGTGTGTCTGTGAGTGTGTGTGTGTCTATGAGGGTGTGTGAGTGTGTGTGTGTCTATGAGGGTGTGTGAGTGTGTGTGTGTCTATGAGGGTGTGTCTGTGAGTCTGTGTGTGTCTATGAGGGTGTGTGAGTGTGTGTCTATGAGGGTGTGTGAGTGTGTGTGTGTGTGAGTCTATGAGGGTGTGTCTGTGAGTGTGTGTGTGTGTGTGTCTGAGTGTGTGTGTGTCTGTCTGAGGTATTTGCCATCATCAGCAAAAGAAAACACACAAAATATGCACCCGCACACGACAATAATTCACACACACTCTCATCCAAGTGTACCAACACACACACACACACACACACATACACATACGGACTCGAGGAATCTCTAAAATGAGGATAAAGCAACAAGCCTTATATCACTTAAGAACAAATATTTAAGAGCAGTGCCCCGTCCCTTAAATACCTCTGAGGATGCTGGGACACTAAACCAATTTATCTACAAGTTTAGTTTGTTTTAAGAAAACAGACATCCAGTATTCAGCTGTATATCTGTGTACACACACACACACATAAATACACTCACTGACACACACACACACACACACACACACACACAGGCCAGGGATGAGACCGGCTCACAGACTCTAGATAGAAGGAGCTGTGGCATACTTCAGATTCACACTTCAGATTCATATTTCAGATTCACACTTCAGATGCATACTTCAGATTCATACTTCAGATTCACACTTCAGATTCACACTTCAGATTAATATTTCAGATTCATACTTCAGATGCATACTTCAGATTCATATTTCAGATTCATATTTCAGATTCATATTTCAGATTCATATTTCAGATTCATACTTCAGATTCATACTTCAGATTCATACTTCAGATTCACACTTCAGATTCATATTTCAGATTCATACTTCAGATGCATACTTCAGATTCATACTTCAGATTCACACTTCAGATTCACACTTCAGATTCATATTTCAGATTCACACTTCAGATGTATACTTCAGATTCATACTTCAGATTCACACTTCAGATGCATACTTCAGATGCATACTTCAGATTCACACTTCAGATTCACACTTCAGATTCATATTTCAGATTCATACTTCAGATTCACACTTCAGATTCATATTTCAGATTCACACTTCAGATTCACACTTCAGATTCATACTTCAGATGCATACTTCAGATTCACACTTCAGATTCATATTTCAGATTCATACTTCAAATGCATACTTCAGATTCCTACTTCAGATTCCTACTTCAGATTCATATTTCAGATTCATATTTCAGATTCATACTTCAGATTCATACTTCAGATTCATATTTCAGATTCATATTTCAGATTCATATTTCAGATTCATACTTCAGATGCATACTTCAGATTCATACTTCAGATGCATACTTCAGATGCATACTTCAGATGCATACTTCAGATTCATATTTCAGATTCATACTTCAGATTCATACTTCAGATTCATACTTCAGATGCATACTTCAGATTCATATTTCAGATTCATACTTCAGATTCATACTTCAGATTCATACTTCAGATCAGGATCACTTGGGTCTCCTGGGATATAAAACAACACACTGACTGGGATTTGAACCTGAAACCTCTCAAAGTTCTAACCACTGAACTAAAGCCATCAGAGAGGAAAGCTGGGTGCTTTAACTATGACAGGACCACACATCACACATCCTGCCTTTCTATTAGTACGAGTTTATACCCTTCATATTCACCCTACACAGCTATGTAACCTGGTCCATTCCATCAATATTTAGTTTACATCTTACATAATGTACGTTTCAACATGTGGTTTCACAATAGGTTTTGAATCAAGTTTTAACACGGTAATACCCTGACACCTCCCCTCTCCTCCCCTCTCCACACCTCCCTTCTCCTCCCCTCTTCACACCTCCCTTCTCCTCCCCTCTCCACACCTCCTCCCCTCTCCACACCTCCCTTCTCCTCCCCTCTCCACACCTCCCTTCTCCTCCCCTCTCCACACCTCCTCCCCTCTCCACACCTCCCTTCTCCTCCCCTCTCCACACCTCCCTTCTCCTCCCCTCTCCACACCTCCCTTCTCCTCCCCTCTCCACACCTCCTTCCCTCTCCACACCTCCCTTCTCCTCCCCTCTCCACACCTCCCTTCTCCTCCCCTCTCCACACCTCCTCCCCTCTCCACACCTCCCTTCTCCTCCCCTCTCCACACCTCCCTTCTCCTCCCCTCTCCACACCTCCCTTCTCCTCCCCTCTCCACACCTCCTCCCCTCTCCACACCTCCCTTCTCCTCCCCTCTCCACACCTCCCTTCTCCTCCCCTCTCCACACCTCCTCCCCTCTCCACACCTCCCTTCTCCTCCCCTCTCCACACCTCCCTTCTCCTCCCCTCTCCACACCTCCTCCCCTCTCCACACCTCCCTTCTCCTCCCCTCTCCACACCTCCCTTCTCCTCCCCTCTCCACACCTCCCTTCTCCTCCCCTCTCCACACCTCCCTTGTCCTCCCCTCTCCACACCTCCTCCCCTCTCCTCTCCACACCTCCTTCCCTCTCCACACCTCCCTTCTCCTCCCCTCTCCACACCTCCTCCCCTCTCCTCTCCAGGACAATCCCTGTATTGTGCTGTGTGACTGTGAGGTTTGAGGACTTTATAGGAATGATTGCTGACCAAGCAGGAACTGCCACGATGGAGGAAGTGAGAGGGGGGGGGGCAAGCGATTGAGAGAGGGAGAGAGAGAGTGGATAGGAGGAAGAGATGAAGGGATGGAGATGAATATAAGAAAGAAAAAGAGAGAGAAGAGACAGGGATACAAAGAGAAAGAGGGATAAATAAATGAAAAAACAGGTGAGGAAGAAGAACAAGTGAGAGAGAGAGAGAGAGAGAGAGACAGAGAGAGAGACAGAGAGAGAGAGAGAGAGAGAGAGAGAGAGACAGAGAGAGAGATACTCAGGGAGATGAGAGTCTGGGACGATAGAATCAACATCCAGGAAGTGATCCACAGAGGGCCAACTGAGGGTCAGAGGTCACGTCACCCTGACGACAGATCAGATCCTCTACTCCATCTTCCTCCTGCCTCCATCACATGACCATCACATGACCCTCACAACCTCCATCACATGACCATCACATGACCCTCACAACCTCCATCACATGACCCTCACAACCTCCATCACATGACCCTCACAACCTCCATCACATGACCATCACATGACCCTCACAACCTCCATCACATGGAAGGGAGGGAGGGAGGGAGGAAGAGGGCATTGGAACGAGGGAAGGAAGGAGAGAGGCTGGAAAGGAAAGAGAGATGGGGGGAGGAAGGAGAGAGAGAGATAGACCTGCAGCAGAAGACATTCTTGTGTGTCACTGTCATGGGGAAGACAAGAGAGGAGGGTGGGGGGGCTGCGGGGGGGCTGTGGGGGGGCTGTGGGGGGGCTTGGCATGGTGGGTTAGGGAGTTAGGAGGGGGGGGGGGAGAGGGGGCAGACAGCGACAGAGTAGCTGGCCCAGAGGACTCCCTGAGGACCTGGGGGAGATCTGGGGGAGATCTGGGGGAGATCTGGGGGAGATCTGGGGGAGATCTGGGGGAGATCTGGGGGAGATCTGGGGGACAGGAACCTGAGCCCAGTCTCCCTCCACCCTCCCCCCACCCCCCCAGCCTAGTCTCCCCCCCCAGCCCAGTCTCCCTCCCCCCTAGAGTCAGCAGAGTCAGCAGAGTTAGTAGAGTCAGCAGAGTCAGCAGAGTCAGCAGTCAGCAGAGTTAGTAGAGTTAGCAGAGTCAGCAGAGCAGAGTTAGTAGAGTCAGCAGAGTCAGCAGAGTTAGTAGAGTCAGCAGAGTTAGTAGAGTTAGCAGAGTCAGCAGAGCAGAGTTAGTAGAGTCAGCAGAGTCAGCAGAGTCAGCAGTCAGCAGAGTTAGTAGAGTCAGCAGAGTCAGCAGAGTTAGTAGAGTCAGCAGAGTCAGCAGAGTCAGCAGTCAGCAGAGTTAGTAGAGTCAGCAGAGTCAGCAGAGTTAGTAGAGTCAGCAGAGTCAGCAGAGTCAGCAGTCAGCAGAGTTAGTAGAGTCAGCAGAGTCAGCAGAGTTAGTAGAGTCAGCAGAGTCAGCAGAGTTAGTAGAGTCAGCAGAGTCAGCAGAGTTAGTAGAGTCAGCAGAGTCAGCAGAGTTAGCAGAGTCAGCAGAGTCAGCAGAGTCAGCAGAGTCAGCAGTCAGCAGAGTTAGTAGAGTCAGCAGAGTCAGCAGAGTCAGCAGTCAGCAGAGTTAGTAGAGTTAGCAGAGTCAGCAGAGCAGAGTTAGTAGAGTCAGCAGAGTCAGCAGAGTCGGCAGAGCAGAGTCAGCAGAACAGAGTCAGCAGAGTCAGCAGAGCAGAGTCAGTAGAGTAAGCAGAGTCAGCAGAGCAGAGTCAGTAGAGTCAGTAGAGTCAGCAGAGCAGAGTCAGCAGAGTCAGCAGAGTCAGCAGAGCAGAGTCAGTAGAGTCAGCAGAGCAGAGTCAGCAGAGTCAGCAGGGTGATCATACAGAGCCTGGGTGGCAGAGGACAGCAGCTATGGGGCCTCTGAGGCTGGCGCCTGTAATCGTACCTTCCCATTCATCAGCCAGAGATATTAATAATAGCAGCACATCTGGAAGCACTTTACTGTCCCTCACTGAGCCCCCCAGCCCCCCCTGCCTGCCAGGCTGTCCACCCTGGAGACCCCCTAGCTACCCTACCACCCACCTTCCACCCCACCTACCACCCCACCTACCACCCCACCTACCACCCCACCTACCACCCACCTACCACCCCACCTACCACCCCACCTACCACCCCACCTACCACCCCACCTACCACCCCACCTACCACCCACCTTCCACCCCACCTACCACCCCACCTACCACCCCACCTACCACCCCACCTACCACCCCACCTACCACCCCACCTACCACCCACCTTCCACCCCACCTACCACCCCACCTACCACCCCACCTACCACCCACCTTCCACCCCACCTACCACCCCACCTACCACCCCACCTACCCCCTAGCTACCCTACCACCCACCTTCCACCCCACCTACCACCCCACCTACCACCCCACCTACCACCCCACCTACCACCCACCTTCCACCCCACCTACCACCCCACCTACCACCCCACCTACCACCCCACCTACCACCCACCTACCACCCCACCTACCACCCCACCTACCACCCCACCTACCACCCCACCTACCACCCACCTTCCACCCCACCTACCACCCCACCTACCACCCCACCTACCACCCCACCTACCACCCACCTTCCACCCCACCTACCACCCCACCTACCACCCCACCTACCACCCCACCTACCACCCCATCTACCACCCACCTTCCACCCCACCTACCACCCCATCTACCACCCCACCTACCACCCACCTTCCACCCCACCTACCACCCCACCTACCACCCCACCTACCACCCCACCTACCACCCCACCTACCACCCCACCTACCACCCACCTTCCACCCCACCTACCACCCCACCTACCACCCCACCTACCACCCCACCTACCACCCCACCTACCACCCACCTTCCACCCCACCTACCACCCCACCTACCACCCCACCTACCACCCCACCTACCACCCCATCTACCCCCTAGCTACCCTACCACCCCACCTTCCACCCCACCTACCACCCCACCTACCCCCTAGCTACCCTACCACCCCACCTACCACCCCACCTACCCCCTAGCTACCCTACCACCCCACCTTACACCCCACCTACCACCCCACCTACCCCCTAGCTACCCTACCAGCCACCTTCCACCCCACCCACCACCCCACCTACCCCCTAGCTACCCTACCACCCCACCTACCCTACCACCCCACCTACCACCCCACCTACCACCTAGCTACCCTACCACCCCACCTACCACCCCACCTACCACCTAGCTACCCTACCACCCCACCTACCACCTAGCTACCCTACCCTACCACCCCACCTACCACCCCACCTACCACCTAGCTACCCTACCACCCCACCTACCCTAGCTACCCTACCACCCCACCTACCACCCCACGTACACTAGCAACCCTACCACCCCACCTACCACCTAGCTACCCTACCACCCCACCTACCACCCCACCTACCACCTAGCTACCCTACCACCCCACCTACCACCCACCCACCCCACCTACCACCCCACCTACTCCCTAGCTGCCCTTCCACCCCACCTACCACCCCACCTACCCCCTAGCTACCCTACCACCCCACCTAACACCTAGCTACCCTACCACCCCACCTACCACCCCACCTACCACCCCACCCTACCACCCCACCTACCCCCTAGCTACCCTACCACCCCGCCTACCACCCCACCCTCCCCCTAGCTACCCTACCACCCCACCTACCACCCCACCTACCACCCCACCTACCCCCTAGCTACCCTACCACCCCACCTACCACCCCACCTACCACCCCACCTACCACCCCACCTACCCCATAGCTGCCCTACCACCCCACCTACCCCCTAGCTGCCCTACAACCCCACCTACCACCCCCTTCCCACCCCACCTATCCACTATTCCCATCAGCTGGCACATGACATCACGTGTGACATCACACCTGCATGACATCACTCGTGAAACAGCACACCAAGTCAAAAATGACATCACACATTGCATCACTAGGTGCTTGATTGGTGAATAGATGGGAGGCTGTTCTCTGGACACTGTGGGAGGGCGAGTGTGTGTGTGTGTGTATGGGGGGGGGGGAGGGGGGGGGAGGGGGGGGGAGGGGGGGGGAGGGGGGGGGAGGGGGGGGGAGGGGGGGGGGGGAGGGGGGGGGGGACACAGGAATCAGACCCAAGCGCAGGCTCCTATACCAGCACTCCAGGTAGACTGTGTTCATGTAGCACAGCTGTGAAGGTAAATAAGCAGAGCAGAGCTGGCGTGATGGATGACTAAGCAGTTTATCACTGCTGCCTGGCACGGCAATGAAGCATGAGGGAGGGAGGGAGGGAGGAGAGAGAGGGAGGGAGGGAGGCAGGGGTGAGATAGGTAAGTGTGTCTAGCCATGACACAGGAGTCTGTGTTCATGTGTGTGGGTATGTTAGTATAATATGTGAGTGTGTGTGTAGGGTGTGTTTGATTTGGGCTCTGTGCAGCACCCACCCCCACACCCCCAAGGTCTCAGCTTCTACCAGCCTCTTATTCACACATCATAAATCAGCTGGAGCCGTCCTTATGAGAGTCCATCTCTCTTTCTCCTCCCTCTCTCTTTCTCTCACCCATAGTCTCCATCTCTCTCTCCTCCCTCTCTCTTTCTCTCACCCATAGTCTCCATCTCTCTCTCTCCTCCCTCTCTCTTTCTCTCACCGATAGTCTCCATCTCTCTCTCCTCCCTCTCTCTTTCTCTCATCCATAGTCTCCATCTCTCTTCCCTCTCTTTCTCTCACCCATAGTCTCCATCTCTCTCTCCTCCCTCTCTCTTTCTCTCACCCATAGTCTCCATCTCTCTCTCCTCCCTCTCTCTTTCTCTCACCCATAGTCTCCATCTCTCTCTCTCCTCCCTCTCTCTTTCTCTCACCCATAGTCTCCATCTCTCTGTCCTCCCTCTCTCTTTCTCTCACCCATAGTCTCCATCTCTCTCTCTCCTCCCTCTCTCTTTCTCTCACCCATAGTCTCCATCTCTCTGTCCTCCCTCTCTCTTTCTCTCACCCATAGTCTCCATCTCTCTCTACAATATGCCTCCCTCCCTGTCTCCTCTCTCTCCCCCCCTCCCTCCCTCTCTCTTCTCCTTCTCTCCTCCATTTTGCTTTCGTTGAGGGGACTCACTGCAGACACAGAACCCATTCTCTGTGTGGATTACGCTGCCTTGATAGCTATAGCAGATCGCCCGGTGGCTGATCTTGAGCCCTGGGACATCTGGGAGTAGAAATCAAGCGGTCCTTCTCCGGTGTGCTGCAGGACAGCAGCAGGACCTCGCAGCAGCAGGAGCAGCCGTCACAGGGATGTTGATGTCTGTGGTGACTAACCAGAGATGAGGTGCCTTAAGTGCTTTTTCTGTGGTTGTTGGTGAACCCAGGAGAAAACAGTGTTGCTGTTGATCTGGTCTCCCTCGCTGGGAGGTTCCACTCAGGCCCCATCGTGGAAAAAAAGAGCCGGGAGCGAGAGGGGGAGGTGGTGGGGGAGGTGGGGGGGAGTTCTGTGGTAAATAAGGTCTTTTAGAGTGCCATCGGTACTACAGTGTGGTTGTGTGTGAGCTTGGCAGAGACGGCCGTGACATCATGACTGTTGACCCACCAGCAGATGACTGATGCGCCTCTCCTTCTCCTCTGCCTCTCCTTCTCCTCTGCCTCTCCTTCTCCTCTGCCTCTCCTTCTCCTCTGCCTCTCCTTCTCCTCTGCCTCTCCTTCTCCTTTGCCTCTCCTTCTCCTCTGCCTCTCCTCTCCTTCTCCTCTGCCTCTCTTTCTCCTCTGCCTCTCTTTCTCCTCTGCCTCTCCTTCTCCTCTCCTCTGCCTCTCCTTCTCCTCTGCCTCTCCTTCTCCTTTGCCTCTCCTTCTCCTCTGCCTCTCCTTCTCCTCTGCCTCTCTTTCTCCTCTGCCTCTCTTTCTCCTCTGCCTCTCCTTCTCCTCTCCTCTGCCTCTCCTTCTCCTCTGCCTCTCTTTCTCCTCTCCTTCTCCTCTCCTTCTCCTCTGCCTCTCCTTCTCCTCTGCCTTTCCTTTTCCTCTCCTTCTCCTCTGCCTCTCTTTCTCCTCTCTTTCTCCTCTCCTTCTCCTCTGCCTCTCCTTCTCCTCTGCCTCTCCTTCTCCTCTGCCTCTCCTTCTCCTCTGCATCTCCTTCTCCTCTTCCTCTCCTTCTCCTCCTCTGCATCTCCTTCTCCTCTGCCTCTCCTTCTCCTCTGCCTCTCCTCCTCCTCTGCCTCTCCTTCTCCTCTGCCTCCCTCACCACCTCCTCCTCACCTCCTCCTCCTTTCAGGCACCAGATCTTCTTCTCCATCATCACTCTGTACTCTTCATCCTCGCTCGCTGCCTCTCACCACCATTCACTGTCTCTCTCTCTCTCTCTCTCTTCATCTTGTTCTCTCTCTCTCTTTCATACTTTCTCTCCTTTCCTCAAGGGTGTGTGTCCTTTAATGAAGCAAGGGTTTCTGAGCGTAGTGGGAGAGGTGTGTGTGTGTGTGTGTAGGGGGCTGTCTGCTAGGTACACAGCAGGACCTCTGTCACCTGCTGGACTACCAGAGAGGGGAGGACAGCTGGCAGGGCGACAGGAGACAAGGAGACAGGAGACAAGGAGACAGGAGACAAGGAGACAGGAGACAAGGAGACAAAATAATTGCACTATTGTCCCTGTATTCTGGTTGTTCCCACTTTCCAGGTCCCACAGACCTGCAGACAGTAGCTGCTGCCTCAGTAAACACTGATCTGAGGAGAAGCTTGAGGTTGGTGCTTTCTGCACTGAAACAGCACTTTACTGTTAGTCTAAATCTGCTGCTGGTGGCTTACGGGAATTTTTGTCTTGAGGTGTTAAATATTAATGACTCAGACCAGACCAATGTCAATCCCAATTTAAATCTAAATATGAATTCAACAAACAAAAAATCCAAACAAACATTTAAAGTGTAGTAAGAATTACTTCATTCCATTTTTCAAATTTCCAAACAACAAAAAACAAACAGATATTTTCAATTTTATGACTGTTGTGATTTGATTAGACTCTGATTGGATGATTGCTGTGAGTATACCTGCATGTCTCCAGTCTGCTGGTGAACACACACACATCTCACACACACACACACACACACATGCATGCAGACACAAACACACACCTCATACACACACACAGAGACAGATCTCTGAGCAATTACTGCAACCAGGAGCACCTAGATGATGGTGCAGCCATGGAAAAAATGCTCAACAACCAAATGACATAGCTCAACCGTGCCAGGATAAACAAAGTGGTAGAGGGGTCCACCCCTCCCCCTCTCTCCCCCCTCACTAGGGTTAGGGTTAGCTAACCCTAACCCTCTCCCTTCTCTCTCCCCCTCTCTCCCTTTTCTATCTTTCTTTCCTCGCTCTGTCCCCCTCTCCCTTCTCTCTCCCCTCCTTACCCATTTATATTGTTCTTGTCTCCATCGCTCTCTCCTTCCTACCCCCCCCCCCCGGTGTGTATTCGACCTGCTGGCATCTTGGCCCTGATCAGAGCTGGGTGTGAAAACACAAGTGAGGTGGAGTGTGTGTGAGGGAGTATGTTTGTTTATGTAACTTGTCTTTTTATTGTAACCACACAAAGTTTCCAAGAATGGGGCCCGTCTAGGAGACCCCCCTGCAGACTACTCTGCTGGTACCGTCTCCTGCTGACTAGTGTGGTCTCCTGCTAACTGGTACAGCTTGATACCTGGTACCATCTCCAGCTAGCAAACTGCAGAGCTGCAAAACTTCCAACGTGATTGGTTACACACGGTGTGGGACCAATCAAATGCGTGAGAGTTGGCAGCTCGGCCACTGTCTCCAGTTACCTACAGAAGTGAACTGGCCTGCGGTTGGTACACACGGCGGCATGTGTGTGTGTGTGTGTGTGTGTGTGTGTGAGTGTGTGTGTGTGCCTGGTCTACGGCAGCCATGTTTGTCCATATCATTGTCTAGCGGTGTGTTTAGGTGCCTGGCAGGAGCGCTCTGGACTCCATCACTAAATGAGAAAGCAGCAGGGAGGAGAGGCACAGCCAGGCCCCAGACCCAGTCATTTCAGACATTTATCCCCCAGCACTCCTACTCCTAACTGCTCTCTGCAGCTCTGTCAAGGACCAGACCCTGACAACAAAAAGAGATCATTAGCTTGGTTGTTTTACTAGCAGAGGAAATTGACTCTGGTCTAGTTTAGAGAATGGGAGAGCGAAACTAAGTAAATAATAATTAACATCTCCTCACTTAAGCAGGCGTCTGTCTGAACATCACATCCTGTATTTTTCAAGGTCAATGATTCACTAGCTGAAGGTTTTTTTCTCTCCTGATAAAACAGTGGGGATCTGACAAAAGAAGACGCGAAGGTCGCAGGAAACAGCGTCTTTATACTCATCTGTACATGACTTACTCATCTAAATCATCTCTACATAACTGATACTCTTGCCCTTCTGATTAGATGCTAAAATTGTATTTTGGCTCCTATTTATACACGTGTGACGGCAATAAAGTTGAATCTAATCTAAATCATACATGATGATGAATGAACCAAGCAGACCGTGCAAATAAAGGCTCTCATGGGAAAACAACACCAAAAAGGAAAGCCTTTAAGTTCTACATCGCAAAATAAAAGTTATTTCATATTGCAAATATTACTTTTTAAACTGTAGTCCTTCTCAACACACACTCTTACTACACACACCTACAGTAGACTACACACACACACTCACACACATACACACACACACACACCTGGTGAATGAGCTCTGAAACAGCAGCACATGTGTCAGCAGTAGGTGAGTGATGCTTTATGATACGTGCAGG
Source organism: Protosalanx chinensis (assembly GCA_030340685.1). NCBI lineage: Eukaryota > Metazoa > Chordata > Actinopteri > Osmeriformes > Salangidae > Protosalanx > Protosalanx chinensis. Next base: position 1,092,847 of record CM059326.1, on the reverse strand, counting down.
TCAGTTGACATGTTCCAGACTTTTCACCGTCACGTGACCGTAAACTAAATGAGACGTGTGCTCGCGCCGTGTGCTCGCGCCGCTCCACTGAATCAGCTCATTGAAAATGAACAGTGACGCCTTTACCTGCAGGATGGCTTCATGTAGTCACACAGGTAAGTTCTTCCAGGCAAATTATTCTCAAAGAAGGATTCTCTGACAACATTGGAGCTGAAACATTTTTTTTTTTTTTTTTTTTTTTGCTAATTGTGATACTTTCCATGGCTGTAACTGCTTATAGCGTCTCGCCCCTTATTTGTTTATTTGGGGGTTATTTTGGCCTCAGTTTTATTGAGAGGTAGACTAACCTGCTGGCACGGCATGGCAGCACACTGACATATTGTCCTGGTCGGACAGACAGACACAGAGTAAACTCTTAATTAGGAAAATAAACTGATGTTTGTGGACAGTCTTTCTTCATTAAAACTCACCGTATTTTTTTTTACTTGTAAGATTAATGATACCTGTCATCGAATTTGACGGCTCAGAGCAATTAAGCTAATGATTGAACTGAATCTATTTTTCCATATACGTGTGTGTGTGTTTGTGTGTGTGTACAATTGATTGTAATCAATAAAATCAATAAATAAATGTGTTCAAAGTGTTATTTTGTGTATATATGTGCAATATAGACTGTATTTGGTTATGCACAAGTCGATTGTTATCATGGAGTCTCTGAGAAGATGTGGAATCTGATGAACCGACAGAGGGCGAACGGAATGCAAAGTGACAAACCACTTCTTTCCTCATCTCCCCTCCTCCTCCCCTCCCCTCCCTCCTTCTCCCCTCCTCCTCCCCTCCCCCCCCCCCCCCCCCCCCCCCCCCCCCCCCCCTCCCCGGAGAGAAGGAGGTGTTGGGAATCTCCTACAACAAACACACATTCAGATGAGCGCGTGCATTACATCACAGCCCGCCAGCATATAACAGGCACGCGGGGCAGGTTCCCTCTCTCTAAGGGGAACATCATGCCTCTGCCCAGCGCGAGGAGCTTTGACAAGCGAGCACGTGAAGCTGGGAAGTCACGCAGCGGCGCTCGAGACGCATAGTTGCTGATGAACTAACGGCCACTACAGGAACACAATAACGAAAGATTACGTTTTTTTTTTATCTGCTTTTAATACTTGGAGGAAGAATAAGATATCAATTTTGACAAAATAATTCAGCATTTGGACGAAACAGCTGGTTTTTAAATCTTTAGATTTACTTCAAGAAGCGGGTTATCCTGCCTCTCCAAGTCCAGTTAAACTGGAGACGGTTTCCTTCTCCGTCTTCTGAGATCTTTTTATAGATCTTTTATTCTGACATCTCACCACCGCCGAGTCATCGCTGGAACAATCTCAACTATCATAAGAGTTTTATTTTTATAACATTCATTTATCAGACGCTTTTCCTCCGTGATGGATCGGTGTGTCCAGTTCGTCCTCTGTACCTGCTGGTGTCCCTGCTGGTGGAGGACGAGCCTCCCAGCACTTCTACCTCCTGCGGCCATCCCCAGCGACACTCTGCCTCTCCTGAGCTCAGAGAGGACCCGGACCTGTCCTGGACCCCCGGGACAAGGACCTGAACCACACCGAGCTCACAGCCCTGCTGGGGGACTTCGACCACCGCTTCCTGTCCGTCACTCCACCGGAGGACAAGTACACCGGGAATGAGGACCTGGAGGAGGTGGAGGAGGAGGAGGTGAAGCCCGGAGGAGCAGCCATGATGCCCAGAGAGATTAAAATGATGGATTTTGATGTTCAGTTTGGGAAGAAACAAAAACCGAGTAAGAAACTCAAACGGAGGCTGCAGCAGTGGCTGTGGTCTTACTCCTTCTGTCCGGTCAGATACAGCTGGACAGACCTGGGGGTCAGGTCTGGCCCCGGTACCTCCGGGCAGGCAGCTGCCTCGGGAAGAGGTCGTGTTCAGTACCGGAGGGGATGATGTGCAGCCCGGCCTCCTCCACCCAGTTGACCGTGCTGAGATGGAGGTGTCTGCACAGGAGGGGGGGCTGAAGTGTGCCTGGATCCCTGTTCACTACCCCATCATTACTGAGTGCAAGTGTTCCTGCTCCAGATGAGATTAAATTTAATAAACTATGATCATCATTTGGGATTGATATAAAAAAAAATGCACTACCAAGTGTAGGAATGTACTGTCTGTATATCAGGTGCCTCAATTATAACTTCTTGTACAAAGTCAGTATTACATGTAACCAGAGTCTATATTTGTGAATATTGGTTAGGCTATATGTTATAGGCTCTCTTTTTTTATTCGTATTATGGAGACGTTGTGCTGTTAAAGACTGGTTTCTATCTATCGACCTCAGATTAAATATGGATTATTGTATTTTCAACGGTTTATCATGTAAATTAAGAGACCTGCTATTTATTCTTTGTATTCATATAATAAACTGTCCGTGAAATGATTCATACTGGATGTACAGTGTCATGTGGGTCACTTACTAACTCATTGAGGCAAAAAAAAAAATCCTTAAGAAATGGGGTATTTCTATTACTTATTCGCAGAAAAGGTTAACACTTAACTTTATAATTATTTATTTACAAAATCGTATCGGATTGTATTTGGTGCTGAGTAACTGGGAGATACTACAACTGCAATAACAGAGACATGTCATAAAATCTTTAAATTACCTACCAACTCTATCAACAAAACTCATATAATTCCCCTAAAATATGTGGGTTGTAAACCATATTGGCAGGTTTATGTACCTACTGTAACCAGAGGAACTAGACAACAGGAACACCCCCCCTAGGATCACTGTGTAACAGTAACAGTATACAGTTACCCACATGTGACATGTAAATCCTTATTATGATAGAAGAGTATCTTATTCTTACCATCACCCCCACCCCATGTCATATAATGACAGCTACTTTCATCCATAAACTGTATCTTTTGTGATGGCTACTCTGGTCCATAATGACAGT